>JAQPPZ010010911.1:0-36723 GCA_028583015.1 Wollemia nobilis
CTTGAGAAAATAGATTGATAGGACTTCGAAGTCTCTAGGAGTGATTCTATCATTTCTTCCCAGAGGTTTCTTCCTATCCATTTTTTGTTCTAGGGAATAAAGAGAAAGAATCCTAAAAGAGGGTCCTTGGTTTATGGGAAGAGCAGGACTCTTCCTTACCCGCTAGTATGAAGGCTTTTCACCTGAAAATGTAAATATATCCCTAGTACCAGTTTGGGTTAGGATGTTTGGGTTACCCATTGAATTTTTTGAAATAGATACCTTCAAGGTAATAGGCAACACTCTAGGAGAATTCCCTGAGATTTCAGATACGATAAAATATGGATTTTTGGCTATTTATGCTCGAATATTGGTCATGATTGATATTAGTAAAGCTTTACCAAAATAAATTATTCTTAAGTATAGGGATAAGATGTGGACCCAAACTATAGATTATGAAAACATATCTTTTAGATGTAGAATATATCATGAGGTGGGGCATATTGAGAGATCATGTCCTAAGAAGAGCCCAACGGAATCATTTGTAGAAAACCGCAAGAGAAACTTACAAATGGTTATGGATGAAGATGGTTTTCAACTTCCAAAAAATAGAAGAAAATAAATAATGGAGACCAATAAGAAAGGATATTGGAAGAAATACCAACTTTTTTGAGGCTTTAGCCTATGAAGAAAAAGTAGATCAAAACTTATAGGACACAGTACAACAATTTTAACATATTAATAAGGAACCGTCTATTTACAATGGTCCTAATTTAAGAAAGAAAATTCTCGATGAACCTAAGAAATGTGTCTCATCATATTTTGAAGCCTCTCTTGAAGTACCATGCACCATTCAAGAGAAAATAATTGGTAAAAAAAACAGTTTTAGAAGTTAATACCTTTGCCATTAATAAGGAAATACCAAAAAATGAGCAAGACAAGTCAAAAGCTTCTGTAATAGAGCCATGAGAGGATAAATATGATAAAAAAAATTGTGAAAGAATATTGAGGAATAGAATAATAAGACCTACTCTTGATATATGCAAGACAAAAAGAGGAAAACCCTCAAATTATCAAGCAAGATCCAGGGAAGCAAGAGCAAACATAGAGAAAGGAACACAAACTAAGTTGGTTGAAGTTCTCTTTACCAAACAACAAAATGATAGTGGTAATACATAGGAGGAGCCAAAATCCCCTAATGATACATGATTATCATCTCATGGAATATAAGGGGTGCTAATGCCCTCTCAAAGTAAAGGTGTATTAGGGACCTATGTTTAAGTAATAAACCTGATATTCTTTGTATCCAAGAAACTAAAATGACAAAATAAGTTTCAAAAACTATGAAAGCAGTATGGACAAGATGTGAATGGGATGCTATGGATTCTGAAGGAACGACAGGGGTAATTCTAACTTGTTGGAATTCTTCTAGAACCTCTTGTGTAGCCATTCATAAAACTAGGCATTAAATATTCTCTTTAGTCACTTGCTACTTTGCAGATATTCATTTTATCCTTATCAATGTCTATGGACCTACAACTTAGTCAAGTAGATTAGAAGTTTGGATTGGGATTGAAGCCTTTATGAGAAGTAAAGACCAAGAAAATCGATTCATGATCATTGACGTTTTAATGCCATAATCAAGTTGGATGAAAAAAATTAGTGGAATTAGGAAATTGACCCAAAGTATGAAATATTTCTCAAACTTTTATTTAAAATAATAATGGGAAGTTGAGTTTGAAGAAGACAACTACACTTGGACCAACAACAGGAGAGTCCAAAACCTAATAGCAAAAAAATTAGACATATGCATTCTCTTCGATCATTGGTTAGATGAAGGAAATTGTGCTAAAATTAATACCTTGACAAGGATTGGTTCAGATCACTAGCCAATAAAAGTTAAAATGGTGGTAAGTGAATTCAAAAAATATCATATTTTAAATACGAGTAGATGTGGGAAGACCATCCTCAATTTGTTGATATGATTGCTCAAACGTGGAATTATTTGGGTAATGGTGGGTTTATGCTCTTCCAAACCAAATTAAAGCTATGACATATAGATTAAAAGATTGGAACAAGAACACCTTTGGAAACATCTTTGAGAAAAAAGAAGAACTAAAATATAAACTTTCAAAATTCCAAAAAGGTGATGACAATAATACAAGCTCAGAGGAAAGGGAGTTGCTTAGTGGATATCATAATATTTTGAGTAAGGAAGAGAAATTATGGAGATTAAAATAAAGATAAACTTGGTTAAAAAAAGGTGATAAAATACAAAGTTTTTCATAGGATACCTATAGTACAAAGATCAACTTCCATAATTAGTATAATTAAATCAATGAAAGGGGTTTGGACTGAAGATCAAAGTGAAATTAGAAAAGAGGTAAAATTGTTTTATCAGAATATTCTAGGTTTAGAGGAGACTGTGGAAATTATTCAAGATGTTCCCTCAGTTATAACAAATGAAGACAATAGGAAATTGATGGAGCCTATTACTCTAGAAGAAGTTCATTTAGCTCTTTTCTCTTTTAACAAGGATAAATCCCTAGGTCCAGATGGGCTCTCTATAGCTTTTCACCAACATAATTGGGATGTAGTGAAGGATTTTTTATTGGTGGAAGTGGATCAGTCTAGGGTAAAACAATTCATACTTTATAAAATAAATGCAACATATTACCTTAATTCCAAAAAATAAGGACGTTGAATTGTTTGATTCATTTAGACCCATAAGCCTATGTAATATGGCATATAAGATTATTTCCAAAGTGATGGCGAATAGATTAAGGTCATTGTTAGACAAAATTATTTCAAAAGAGCAAGGAGGATTTGTGAAAGGGAGACAAATTTTGGATGGGATCATAGTAGCTCATGAAGTTATACATTCAACAACTTCAAGAAAAGAAAAAACAATGATCTTAAAACTTGATATGAGTAAAGCCTATGATAGGGTTAAATAAAATTTTCTTTTTACAGTTTTAGATAAGTTTAGTTTTGAGAAGAAATGGATTACATGGATTAAATATTCTGTCTCTACAGTTTCTTATTCAGTGTTGGTCAATGGGTTAGTGATAGAATATTTTAAAGCCAAGAGAGGCCTTAGACAAGGAGATACTCTATCTCCTTATTTGTTCATTATTATGGTATAATTTTTGAGTAGGAACTTAAATAAGGCTTACAAATATGGGCTTATAAGTGGACTTTAGGTTAGCAATAACATCGATAACATCACCCATCAACAGTTTGTAGCTGATACAACCCTTTTTGGAATGGCAATGATAAATGAGGCTAGAGCTTTGAATAACTTTTTAAAAGAGTACGAAAGAGCTTCAAGGCAAAAACTTAATAGGAGTAAATCCAAAATTTACTTCCTTAACACTCCTGCTAATACCAAAGCAAGCATTTGCAGGTTGCTTCAAATGGAGGAGGCAAATTTACCAACAACTTATCTTGGGATACCTTTATTTGAGGGGAGAATGAGGATAGATTTATGGAATCAATTTATTAGTAAATTTTAGAATAAACTTCCAGCTTGGAAAGGTAGATGGTTATCATTAGCAGGAAGAGTGCAATTGATTAAGTTAGCATTACAAACCATTCCAACATATTATATGTCATTGTATTCTATGCCAAAATCAGTTGAAAAAAGTTTAATCTATATTAAGCGATCCTTTTTATGGTCAAGTTTACATGATAAAAGGAAATTTCCTTTGGTGAAATGGAGCAAGTTGTGTGATGATAAAACTAGAGGAGGTCTTGGTTTAAGAGTTCTTACAGATGTAAACTTAGCTCTTAGGGGAAAAGTTATCTAGAGATTGTACAAAGAGAGTCAAAGACAATGGGCAAGAATTCTTCTAAGTATGTTGATCCCAATGACCCAAGTTTAATATTTACTGCATTCTCTCTACCAAATGGTTTTGCTCTTTGGAATGGTTTAAAAAAATCTATTGATCTTATGATTAAAGGTTTAAGATGGGTGGTGGTAACTAGAGAAAAAAAATCTATTTGGATGGATATTTGGTATGATAAAAAACCACTCAATTTAGATCCAATTTTTAAATCTTGGATGAGATTGCTTCAAGACAAATATGGTGATAGAGTTTCAAACATTTTGTACAAGGATTGAGAAGGAAGATACAAATGGAAAGAATATTTTTTTACAAGCATTCAAGAAATTTATGCTAGGAGGCAATTGAGTAGAAAGATAACAACTATGATTATTCTAAGGGGAGCCAAGGATAAATTGATTTGGGAGTTGAATAGCTCAGGAGAATACACAACAAGAAGTGGATATAATGTTCAACACCAACAAAATAGTAATATCACTAGAATATGGAGAGATATTTGGGATAGCCCAAGCAATCCTAAAGTCAAAATGTTTGTTTGGCTAGTAGGTCATAGAAGAATTTTTATAATTTGGTTAGTGTGAGAAACCCCTATGACCAACGCACAAGTTTGGGTAGGCTCCCCCCAACCATGACCCTCCTAAATTCGAGATCTATACTTATCAATAGGGAATTTAACACACAACCACCACACACCCACCCCCTCACACACTCGCCCACACCATGGTTTAAACCTTGGACCTCCCAAAGAAGAGCCAAAGTCCAAACCATTACACTGTACCCCTAGGAAATTTTTTTTTAGGTTAGTGTGAGAATTCCTATGACCAACGCATAGGGCTGAGCAGTATCCTCCCAACCATGACCCCTTGTAAAGTCGAGAGCTATGCTTATCAATAGAAGAATTTTATCCTGGTATAACCTTATGAAAAGGGGTTTTCATGGCCCCTCTCAATGTGTTTTTTGTAATAAGTAGGAGATTTTATACCATCTCTTGGGACATTGTGTTGAGCAAGAAGGATTGTCATTGTTTTCAACACAGGCAGTCAGATCCAAGGATGCAGTGGATAACAGACTTGAAATGGGTTTTTCTTAAAACCCAAGTTGGCTCTTCGTTTTGTTGAAAAAGATGCCCCGGTGTTGAAGATATTTAATTTTAAATATTTCGTTTAAATTTTTATTTTATTAAAAATTTAAATTAGAATATTAAATTAAATTAAAAAGGGCCGACGTGTTACTATTTCGCGGCAATAAGCTACAGGAAGGTAACGAAGGTGGAGAAGAGTTTGAGGCCGACAAAGTTAAATCTGGGCCGACGGATTTTAGGGTTTGTCAGCTGACAATGATGGCTTTACTAAGGTCACACATCAAAATAATAGAAGATCCAAGGCTCCAGCAACAACCTGGCCAAGACCATATTTCAGGTTTACTCATTATTTCTATGGTTTTTGTTTTAAATGTAATAATTATGGGCATAAAATTGTTGACTGCAAATACAATATAGGTCCAAGAAGTTTCACTAGTAGAAATGTGTTTGCTCCTTTAATGAATTATGCAGTAGAGTGCTTTAAGTGTCACAACTTTGGGCATATTGCCAGAAATTGCCATAGTATGTCTGTTTCATTTCAACCTCAGAAAAGAAGAACTCAACCATATAAGGCAAAACACAATAGTAGTTCTTCTGAAGGATATATGCAAAATTTTGAAAAGGGAAAATCTCAGCTAGAACCCAACAACATAGTTAAGACAGAATGGAAACAAAAGAAACAGCTCAGGAAAGAACAAGAATCCTTAATAGTGCAGACTGCTTTTAGAGCTCAGAATAAATATGTACCGTGGATTCTTGATAGTGGTTGCTCAAGTCATATGACAGGTGATAGACAGAAATTTGAAAATCTTCAGAAATATGAGGGTGGTTCTGTGAAGTTCCGCAATAATGATGGAGCCAAAATAATAGGTAAAGGATCGATCAAAATAAGTGAAGGGAAAATCAAGTCAGAAGAAGTTATATATGTGGATGGTCTGAAACATAACCTGTTAAGTGTGAGTCAGATCTGTGACAAAGGACATGAAGTGGTGTTCAAGAAGCAGGGTTGTGAAGTCAGAAAAACAAAGAATGAGAAATTAATAGCAACCGGCTCAAGGACGTCTGGCAATCTGTACACACTATCAAAATTTTCAGAAGGTATGTGTTTCATGGGACAAGAAGAAGAGAACTGGTTGTGGCATAAGAGGCTTGGACACATAAGTTTTGATAATCTGGTAAGAGTTAGCGCTAAACAAGTAGTGAGAGATATTCCAATCATTAAAAAACTTGCAAATAGTATGTGTGCTTCATGTCAGAAGGGTAAACAGACCAGAGTTTTGTTTAAAACAAAAGAACATCACACTAGCAGGCCTTTGGAACTTATTCACACAGACTTATGCGGACCCATGAGGACTTAAAGCATAAACGACGACAAGTACTTTATGCTGTGCATTGATGATTTTTCCAGAATGACTTGGATATTCTTCTTAAAAGATAAATCAGAAGCCTTTGAAATGTTCAGAACTTTCAGACAACTGGTAGAGAATGAAACAGGGAAAAGGATTAAATGCTTGCGGTCAGACAGAGGAGGAGACTTTATTTTGAATGAATTTTTAGAATAATGTGAAAAATATGGCATCAGGAGACAATATTCAGCAGCCAGAACTCCTCAGCAGAATGGTGTAGCAGAGAGGAAAAACAAAACAATTCAGGAAATGGCACGCACCATGCTGGCAGAAAGCAAAATAGCAGATAGATTCTGGAAAGAAGCAGTTCACACAGCAGTATACATTCAGAACAGGTATATGTTAAGAACTCATGAATGCAAAACTCCGTATGAGCTGTGGTTTGGTAGGAAAGCAACAACAAAACATCTCAAAGTATTTGGCTGCAAGTGCTACATCAGAAAAACAGATGACAATCTTGGAAAGTTTGAAGATAGAGCAGATGAAGGTGTGTTTTTTGGTTATTCTCCACACAACAAAGCTTACAAATGCTACAACAAGAGACTCAAGAAAATTGTGGACAGTGCAGACGTTAAATTTGATGAAGGGAGGAAACAAATAGTTAATTTTCAAGAAAACTATCCAATCTACGAAGAATTCATTGAAGGAGATGAAGTACATGACACAAAAAATACAGATACAACTGATGCAGATAACTTATCGGATGGCTCAGAGGTACAAGAAAACAAAAAATTCAGAATGGGCAATTGGCAGAAAAATCATCCTAGAAACCAAATAATTGGAGATCCCACAGCTGGCATTCAGACAAGAAAGAAAGTAATAAGTAATTACTCTCTTTTATCCAGCATTGAGCCCAAAAACATAGATGAAGCAAGCAAAGATGATAGCTAGATGAAGGCAATAAATGAAGAGTTAGATCAGATTGAAAAGAACAGAACTTGGGAGTTAGTACCTAGATCTGCAAACAAGAATGTAATCGGCACTAAATGGATATTTCACAACAAGTTAAATGAAAACGGTCAGGTCATTAGAAATAAAGCAAGACTGGTTTGCAAAGGATATGCACAGGTCGAAGGGATTAACTTTGAAGAGACTTTCGCACCAGTAGCTAGATTAGAAGCTATTAGGATGTTTTTGGCACTAGCAGTTTACAAGAACTTCAGAGTTTATCAGATGGATGTTAAATCTGCATTTTTAAATGGGAAACTTGAAGAAGAAGTCTATATTGAACAACCAGATGGCTTTCAAATCAGTGAAGATCCTAACCTTGTCTGCAGATTAAAGAAGGCACTGTATGGATTAAAACAAGCACCACGGGCATGGTATGCTAGGCTAGATAATTATCTCTCTCAACAGGGATTCAAGAAAGGTTTAGTGGACAACAATCTGTATGTGAAAACAGAATATGGGCATCTCATTGTTCTTGTTGTCTATGTGGATGACATCATATTTGGTAGCAACAAAGATGAATCTTGTAAATACCTAGCAAACAAGATGCATAATGAATTTGAAATGTCAATGATTGGTGAACTGTCTTATTTTTTGGGACTACAGGTTAATCAGAATGAGAAAGGTATATTCATTTCCCAAATCAAATATGTGAAAGAGATGTTAAATAAGTTCACTATGGAGGATAGTAAGCCAGTCAGTACTCCCATGACAACAGGCTGTAAGTTAAGTAAAGAAGACAAATCTCCACCTGTAGATCAAACCATGTATAGATCAATGATAGGAAGCTTACTATATTTAACTGCAACCAGACCTGATATTTTGCAGGCAGTGTGCATGGTAGCCAGATTTCAGGCCAGTCCCAAAGAGACTCATGTAACAGCAGTTAAAAGGATTTTTCGGTATCTCAAAGGCACCATGGAGTATGGATTGTGGTATCCAAGAGGCAAAGATTTCACTCTTATATCATATTCAGATGCAGATTGGGCTGGATGTGTTGATGACAGGAAGAGTACCAGTGGAGGAGCATTCTATTTGGGGGACAGATTGGTTGCATGGCACAGTAAGAAGCAAGAGTCAGTGTCTTTATCTACAGCCGAGGCAGAGTATATTGCAAGAAGCAACATGTTGCACACAAGTTTTGTGGATGAAACAAACCTTGAAAGATCTTGGTATTAATTTTAGTGAACCAATATCAATAAAGTGTGACAACACCAGTGCAATCAACATTTCTAAGAATCCAGTAATGCACTCACGGACAAAGCATATTGCTATAAGGTATCAATTCTTGAAAGACAAAGTTGCGAGAAGGAGAATTCAGATTGGACTATTTCCCAACTACAGAACAGGTAGCAGACATTTTTACAAAACCTTTGCCCAAGGAAGTATTTGAGTATCTTCGAAGCAAATTAGGAGTAGTCACACTTCCTAAGAAGTGACTAGCTACAGGGATCACCTTCTCAGGGGGAGCACTTGAGTGTTTGAGGATGGACTCAAGGGGAGTCAAATTGTGCTTAAGAAGTGTGAGGATGGACTCAGGGGGAGTCAAACTGTGCTTGAGAAGATTGAGGATGGACACAGGGAGAGTCTGCAGCAGCCCTTTGGTATTATTGACAAAGGGGGAGAAGAGTTACAAAAATGTATACAGGTGTTGCCAACAATTCCAAAGGGGGAGATTGTTGAGCAAGAAGGATTGTCATTGTTGTCAACATAGGCAGTCAGATCCAAGGATGCAGTGGATAACAGACTTGAAATGGGTTTTTCTTAAAACCCAAGTTGGCTCTTCGTTTTGTTGAAAAAGATGCCCCGATGTTGAAGATATTTAATTTTAAATATTTAGTTTAAATTTTTATTTTATTAAAAATTTAAATTAGAATATTAAATTAAATTAAAAAGGGCCGACGTGTTACTATTTCGTAGCAATAAGCTACAGGAAGGTAATGAAGGTGGAGAAGAGTTTGAGGCCGACAAAGTTAAATCTGGGCCGACGGATTTTAGGGTTTGGCAGCTGACAAATTCTAGGGTTTCTTAGTCAACGTTCTTCTAGGGTTTGCCTCTAAAATTTCTTCTATAAAAGCAAGGGTTCTTCGAGTTTAAAAGGTGGAGCATGATGTGATATATGTGTATGAAGTTCGGGTTAAGCAGTGTGAGTGGTGCGAAGAGAAGATAAGAACACGGTATGTAGAAGTCGTGTTTCGAGTGTGAAATGACAGTGTGCTGGCTGTAGAAGTGATATTTCTATGAAGTTGCAGTAGAGAACGCGGAGAGATATAGAGGAGTGGTTGAAAAAGTGCGAATCATTTTTCACAGCAGCAGTCGAATGCCGACAAGCAGCAGATCACAGAAAAATAGCAGATCGTGATAATTAAGGTGAAAGTTTACATTCTACAATTTTTATTATTATCTTCAAGTTGTAGCTTGAAAAAGGGGTTGGTGCCTCTTTCCAGTTGGTGCTAGAAAAATTGGATTTGGTGCTCCATTCTATTGTAGCAGATAAAACTTAGGGGTTGGTGCCTCTTACCAGTTGGTGCTGGTGAATGATTATGTAAAGTTGGAGCTTTGCATTTGACTGGATTTGGATGGTAGTCCAAGCAGTCCTTTTTGAGGAGTAGCCACATCGGTGAACCTCGTTAAAATGTTGTGTTATGTGTGATGCTCTTAGTACTTTTATTATTTCTATTTTAATCTGCTGTTGTTTATTTAAAAGTCTAAATTGCTTTTAAGTTTTTAAAGAACACACTGATTCACCCCCCCTCTCAGTGTCATTGTGATTATAACACATTGCTCAATAGTTTGGAATCTATGACAATGGATTCTTAATATGTTTGGTAAATGCATGGTGATGAATAGCATAATTTAAGATTAGTTAAAGTAATGAAAGTGCACTTATAAAAGTGAGACTTTATAAACAATAAGGGATATATCAAAAGATACAATACTTTGGACTATATGGCTAGAAATGAATAGAAGAATATTTAAAGGAAATGAAAGCAGTTTAGAGGTGATGAAAAAGAAGATATGTTTAGCCATAAAGGAGTCTAAACCAACCCTATCAACTCACCCAATCCCTAATTTGGAAGCAAATAGCCTTGATAGATGGAGTCAAATCATTAAATGGAATTATGATGTTGGGTACAAGAGAAGCAAAAAGAAGGCAAAGAATATAAAGTGGAAACCACCATATGTGGAGTGGGTTAAATTGAATTTTTATGGAGCATCTAAAGGAAATCTAGGACTAGTAGGAGGAGGAGGAATAATTAGAAATAATAGAGAGATTTTATCTCATTATGCTTTCAATAGTGGATTTAAGACAAATAATGAAGTTGAAGCTTGGGCAACTTTAGAAGGGTTAAAAATATGTAAACAAATGAAATGGAATAGAGTATGGATGAGAGGTGATTCTATCTTAGTAATTAATGCAATTTTGAGGAAAGCAAAGGCTCCATGGAACATACAAGATATAATTGTGGAAATTCGAGATCTTGCTAAATATTTTGAAGATAACAGGTTTACACGTATATTAAGGGAAGGAAAAAATGTGCAGATAAGCTAGCAAATAGAGGGGTTTTTATTGAGGATCGTGAAATTAAATTCTCCTTTCCATGGTTAGAGGAAGTAGAAAGTTTAGTTTAAGTTGAAAAAAAATGTTGATTGCCTGAATCAATTTATGATTAAAATTTAATTAAATGTTTTCCATTGGTATTATCTACTTTATTTTGTAATAATAATGTGTTTTATTTTAGACTATTTATTATAATTTTTGTGGTTGCACTTGTGTTTCAGGAAGGAAACTAGCAATCTAGATTTGACAAAGTGGACTATGATAGTGTGATGTTTTGGAAATATTACTCTACTAAGATGCAAGGCATAGATAGTAGAGGTGAAGTTTTGGCATTGTGAAGGCTGCTATAGAAAAATGTCTAGAAAGTTGCTAAATTCTGGATTAATTGTATTCATACAAAAATTTGAAAAGATCTAGAAAATGAAAATCAAGAATTCATACATTTTATGTAAAATGTAGGTTTCTAGCTATAGCATCTCAATTGAGATGAGAAGTGTATCTATTTGTAAACTCTCAAGCTCTAAATAAGAGAGATGCAATTTGTCAAGGGCGGGGGACCCGAGTACAACCCCTTATTATCCAACAATTTTTTTCTTTTTGATAAACTTTATAAGAGTGGACAAATTCATCAAGCATGTAGAGGGAAATTTTCTTTTTGATAAACTTTATAAGAGTGGACAAATTCATCAAGCATGTAGAGTGGGAAATTAAGAGAAGACATGAGATCTAGACCAATATGAGTCACAATATTCAATGTAGGAGATAAAAGGTAAGTTCTTTGAAATAGAGGATTACTATGAGGGTCACATTTTTATCTAGATTAAGATCTTACTTCTATGCAACAAGAAGAGACGAGGGCACAAAATAAAACATAAAAATAGTAAGGAGTGAGGCTAAAGAGGCATGGTTGAAAAATGGGAAAGCATGCATTATAAATGACACACATCAAAATAAATAGAAAACTAGGACCTATCAGGAATACTTAACATTAATGAGTTGGAATTATCTTGGATATTCATAAAAAAGAGATCCTAGTCTAGGGCCCATAGCTAAAGAAAATGATGTAATTATACTAATAGAAACACATGAACATGATGGATGCAAGATTCTAGATTGTGAAGAATATAAAATGATATCAGTATGGAATGAAGCAAAATAAAATAGAAAAGGACATGGAGTAACAATACTAATAAAAGAGTCTTCGGGTGGACTAATACAGGTTGAGAAAGAAGATCCAAATAAATAGGATATATGGATTAGAATCACATATAAGAATAAATTTATTAGCATTACAACTTGTTATTTTTCTCCATAAAAATCCAAAATATTATGAGAAACATGCTTACATAATGAGGATCCATATATGGAATTGGCAAAAGATATCACATAATATAACAAGCTTGGAGATGTGTTTTAGTTGGTGTAGGCAACAAATCCACCTCCCATAAGAAGAAGTGACAAGAGGATTTGCCCAGTTTTGACAATTTTGACAAGTTTTTGTAAACCATACAAGTAGGAGCAAACCGTACAAGTAGGAGGTAAACCATACAAACTGGAGGGCAAACCATACAATGTGCAATGAAATACAATTTGAGTTGTAATTACACATGAATTTGATAAATGATGTGTTTAGACTTAGTAAAAGGTATAATTATGCATTCCGTTATGCATGGGCAGTTATGAATAACAAATTGCCTTAGGAACCACTTTGGAATGACGTGGGAAACATTATATAAGACCCCATTTTTAATTTTGATAGTCTAGTTAATGCTTGTGAGTTTTGGCTATGTTCTGGTCTAAATAGTATGAAGTATTGATGCATACCTATGATTGTTGAGTACCTTTTAGTGATTGTATGACATTTTTGATAAGTAATGAAGAAGAATCTCAATTCATAGTTTTCTCTCATGTACTGTATGATCCTAGAATGGTGGAATAATGTTTTGTAGTTTATCCTTGTTGCATGTACTTCTTTATGGTTGTTGTTGATACTTAATGCATTGCTATGGAAGAATTGGATTAAACCAACACTGGTGTGAACCTTATGAATGATCTATGATGAGTATGATATCAAGAAATATGTCTTGAAGGCTATTGTATAATTTCTAGATATTACCATTGGAGAGAACTCTCTCAAACCTTGATGATGGAACTTGCATGTTGGTAGAAATGGATTAATTGCCATTTTAGACCTTTACAAAACTTAGCTGAGAGAGATTGGCACATAAGAGTATCCAATTTGGCACCTTTTTGAACTTTTGTTTCGTACAAATCGTACACCAAATCCCTTACAAATCGTACAAAGGAAACTTACCCGATTTGGCATTTTATGCGATTGAGGAAAACTTACCCGATTTGGCAGTATTGGTAAATCGAACAATTTAGTTACAAAACTATGTATGAAAGACTTGCAAAACTGAATCTGAAAGGTTGGCTAAGTGTAAAATTATACAAGCCCTATCACTATATGATTTGGGATCGTACAGTGGTATGATTTGGGATTTGTACAAGCTATTTTGTTGTCGCAAATTGATGGTTGTGAAGATTGTATGATTGTATAATTTGGTCCATCGATTGGGAATAGTAAATTGATCATTCTAAGCCCTTGAAAACCACCTCCCCATTGGGAATACTACATCCTCTATGCTACATTTGGTGTTGTTACCTTATCGAACTTGGCATTTTTGTTAAAATAGGTCAAATTGACAAGTAAGAATACTATAAAACTGGAGGTGAATGATAGACACCAATGTGCAAAGGTGTAGGATATGAGAAGTACAAGAGAACATTCCAGTAAGAAGGAGCATGAGAATTTCTCAAAGAGAGAATGCAAGTAACTCAAACCATAGTACACATGAACCAAAAATAGAGCAAGTTTGGGCATCTGAAGAAGGATATTTTGAGGCGCTATTGATAGAGATAGAAGAGGAGGTACCAGAACCACCTAACATAGAGGAGCGAGTTGATAGAGAAGTAGTGCACGAGGAAGGAGAGTGGATGGTGACACCTAAGAAAGCAACGAAAGGGTTGCAAGGGAGTGTAGAGGATGGGAGTCAGGCACTAGGGCAACAGAGAACATGGTCTCAAGAAGAAGGACCAAGACCATCTCCCTCACATTAGTGAAGGAAGTCATGGAGTGAAGATGCACATGATTTTGGTCAATGATTGGTGGGATAGAATAAGATACCTCGAATAGAAACTTCTGACAATGAGTGTAGTAAAACACCCCCAAGGAGGAATCATATAGAGATTCCATGGGATACCTCAAGTGACGAGGATGATTCTCCAAATATGGCTAACAAGGCAGCCAATCAGAGATGTCCACCTTTTACAGGTGAGGGTAAGGAAGACCCCACAAGACATATCGAAACATGTATAACCATTTGGAGGGAAAATGGCGTAGACCAGCCAGATGACTGGGTGACTTTATTTCCTGCTACCTTGAGAGGATTGGTGATGGATTGGTATCTAAAAAGGGAAAATATAGTAGATTTCTAGACTTGGAATCAAGTGAAGGAGAAATTCATTGAAGAATTTCACCCCTTGAAGGATGATGGAGACATTGTCACTGAACTTTGTATGATGAAGCAAAAACCTGATGAAGATGTAAAATCATACAACCACAGACTAAAGCAGTTAGTAGATAAGATGTATATGCCTTTGGAAGATGTATTGGTGAAGCGATGGTTTGTAGATGGATTACTATTGAAATATAAGAAAAATATGAAGGCAGTACCATCAAAAACGTATGAAGAAGCTGTGAAGCATGCAAAGAATTTTGAAAGTGAATCGAAGTAGATGTACAAAGGAATATTATCTCATCCCAAGTCCAATGATTCAGATAGTGGAGAATATGATACTATACAAAGGACAATAGCATCATTCCATCAGGAATTTGACAAGATCATGAAAGAACAAAGAAGCAAGCCTAATAGGAATGATATTTGGTGCATAGAATGTAAAACTGAAGGTCATACAAATGTAAAGTATCCATAGAATTATTACTATCATATCTATAATGTGATGGGACATGAGGTGATGCTATGTTCGTATAATGCAAGAGTACATCCATAGGTCCTAACAATCCAGGAGTAGGAAGAGAAACCAAAGACCCTAGGAAGCGGGCAACAAGCAATAAGTGGTGGTTATATAAATAGTCGGCGAGGTGGAAGGTAGAACCAGGGTAATCGGCAAGGAGGATAGAGTCATTTGTAGTATGATTCAAAAGGGAGGCTGATCATACAATGTCACAATTGCCAAGAGTGGGGGCATTTTGCAAAAAAATATCCTTCACCTCAGAGATAAGAAACACAGCAAGTGAACACTACACACATGTGTAGGTGGTGTGGTCCGAGTAACCACAAGGAAGAAAATTGCCCCAAGCATGCGAGTTCAAGTAACCCATAAAATGTAAATTATTTAGATATTGAGGTTCCTCAAGTTAAAGAGGAAACCCAAGAAGTTTTAGTCGTGACAAGAAATCAGGCTAAAAAGGATAAGTATCCTGAGCCAACAAAAGAAAAGCAATACTGGCAAGTAGCAAAGAAAGTATTACAAGATGAAGCACAAAAAGCTAAACAAGTGAAGTTAGTAGAAGAAAAGGAACTGAAAAAACCATCAGAAGAGAAGGTAATTGTGCAGAGTCTGGCAGCACAGGTTTTGGACACCACAATAGAGATCAAAGTGGCTAACCTATTGGAAGCTATCCCATCATTACAAAAAGTGATGGTGGAAGAGATACAACCTCATAAGGTGATGGAAGTGCAAAGTCAACCGATTTAGGAAAAGAAACAAAAAGACCAATTCATGGACCCTACCATATTGATTATTGATGTGGGAAAGAAACCCACATTAGTTCATATGGAGATCCTAGGGCACAAATTGACACAAGTTATTATGGATGGAGGATCCAACGTCAATGTGCTACCTAAAATGACTTGGCTAGAACTAGGTACTCCATCTCTATGGGCACCAAGCTTTTGATTATATGGTGTTGACCAGTATGGTATCGAGACAAAGGGAGTCTTGATAACACAACAAGTGGTGATAGCTGACCAAGAGTTCATCTTGGATTTCATTGTGATTACTATGCATAAGCCTGCATACGATGCTCTATTGGGAAGAGGATGGCTACGTGTAGCTAAAGTTAATCACAACTAGGGAAAGAATCATATCACTTTTAAGAAGGGACAACACAAATATATGATTAATTTGACTAATCAAAAGGTCAGTGAGGATGTAGCCACGATCGATGAATCAAAAAATTCCTTAGGAGATGAAGGATATGAACCAGATGGAGAAGGAATGTTGTACCTTGATGAATGTAGTGAAGATGAAGCTAGATCTGATAGCGGACTTCTTCATTGGAAAATGGAGGAGTACAATAATTTTTCAGCCCAACTTCCTTTGTATTGAATCAGAGGAGATCAAGGAAAAACAAGATGAAACCAAAGTCAACCAGGAACCTAAGAAGGAGGTGGAAGAGAAATGGACGTTTCCAATTTTTTTTGTAGAATATACAGTAGGAGATGCATAAATTGATGCAAGATCGACACACCCAAAGAATGTGGAGAAAGAAACAAGTGAGCCATAGAATATCAAATATGAAGGACCTCAGATAGTGGACATCAATCTAGGGATGAAGGATGAACCTAGGATGATTCACTGTGGTGATGATTGGAACCCTGTACTGAAAGTGACAACTTTTAAGATATTCTTGGAATATAAGGATGTATTTGCATGGACATACAAGGACTTGAAGGGAGTACCACCTGAGTTATGTGTCCATAATATTACACTAATGCCTAGAGCACAACCAATAAGGAGGAGACCATATAGATGAACCCAAAATATGTTGCATTAGTGAATGCAAAGATAGAGAAGATGTTGGAGGTAGGAATCATCTTTAGGGTTACGACCAGTGAGTGGGTATCACCTATAGTGGTCACCTTGAAGAAGGAAGTGGACAAAATTAGAATATGTGTGGACTTTAGGAGTCTAAACATAGTAACTATTAAGGACCCCTTCCCTATTCCCTTCACAAATTCCATCCTAGAGGAACTCGCAGGACATGAGATCTATTCATTTTTGGATGGATTTTTGGGTTACAATCAAATAAGTATAGCCAAGGAGGATAAGCTGAAGACCACATTTATTGTGGAGAATGGTATCTATGCATACAATCGAATGCTATTCAAACTTTGTAATGTACCAACTACATTTTAGTGCATCATACTATATATATTTGATCAATTGGCAATAGGGAAATTCAAAGTATTTTTGGATGAATGGTCCATTTATGGGAAGATCAAGGAGCATCTTCCTACCCTCAGTGAATGTATGAGTAGGTGCAGAAACACACATATCTCATTAAACCTTGGGAAAGTGTTACCTGATGGTACCATATGGAAAGTTGTTAGGACACATAGTGTGCAGTGAGGGATTAAAAATAGATCCTGATAAGATCCATGTGATATTGCACATGGAAGAACCATATGATGTGAGTTCACTTAAAACCTTCCTTGGATCGATAGGGTATTATCAAAGGTTTATCAGGAATTATGCACATGTGTCTTATCCATTGGATTCGTTGACAAAGAAGAATATTCCTTTTATATGGATAGAGGAGCACCAAGGAGCCTTTGAGGAGTTGAAGGCCAAGCTTATTAGTAGCCTAATTTTGGTGTTCCCAAATTGGGATAAGGAATTCCATGTCCACATTGATGCTTCAAATTTTACAATCAAATGTGCTTTGGTACAAGAAGGATAGTTCAGGATGGATCAACCTATTTTCTTTGCTAGTCGCCTATTGTCAAGGGTAGAGAGAAACTATAGTACAACAGAAAGAGAAGCCTTGGGAATGGTATATGTAGTCCAGAAGTTTAGGAATTACCTACTGGAAAATCCCTTTGCTTTTTATGTAGATCATCAAGCTCTATTGTACTTGATAAACAAATTGGTGATACAAGGATGGGTTAGTAGATGGCTCGTCACACTATAGGAGTTTGTATTTCGAGTAGTAGTAAGACCTGGTAAGAAGCATGGAATTGTAGACCAGATGTCTCGGATACGACCAAAATAACCTATAGGAATAAGGGTTCTAGATGAATTCCCTGACGTGTAGTTATTGCCATCAATATTGTTCCATCATGGTACAAGTTGATTGGCCAGTATCTATCCACATGAGAGTTACCACAAGAAATGATGGCAACCAAGAAAAAGAAAGTGATTATGAAGTCAAAACCTTTCCAATTGATAGTGAGATTGCTATATAATATGGGAAGCAATGATATCTTACGAAGATGTGTGATGGAGGAAGAAGTTAAAGTGATATTGAAAGAAGCTTATGAAGGTTTAGCAAGAGGGCACATGGGACCAGATGCAACCGCTAGGAAAAT
Source organism: Wollemia nobilis (assembly GCA_028583015.1). Classification (NCBI taxonomy): domain Eukaryota; kingdom Viridiplantae; phylum Streptophyta; class Pinopsida; order Araucariales; family Araucariaceae; genus Wollemia; species Wollemia nobilis. Next base: position 18,219 of record JAQPPZ010010911.1, read on the forward strand.
ATTACTAGCAGGATTATGGTGGTCCACACTGTATAATGATAAAGAATATGAGAAAGCATGCGATACTTGTCAAAGGATAGGGAAGCCAATAAAGAGGGACTTTATGCCATTGCATCCATCACAACCCTAGGAATTATTTGAAATATAGAGATTGGACTTTGTTGGACCATTGAAAACATCTCGAAGAAGGAAGTGTAGGTACATTATGCTAGCAATAGAAATGAAATATTATTAATGTCCACGATGGGCCAAAATAAGACCCAAGGGACTATAAGAAGTACAATAATGACTGCCAGCTAGCAGGCTAAAAAGCCCAACAAAGAAAAGAACTAAGAAAAATACAAGATCAAACCTAACAAACGGGCCGAAGAGAAAGGGAAAAGAAAATAAAAGGGAGAGCAGAGGGGGGGAGGGATGCAGTCCAATAGAGAGAAGTGCATGCCAAGAAGAACAGAGAGAGTGAAGGAGGGGGGAGGGAGCAGACCAGGAGGGGCAAGCTCCGAGAATCCCCCAAAAACTAATCTCTCCTAACAGTCAAGGCTGAAGTACCAGAGCTAAAGAAGTCCATGATATGTCTCTTCCCATTGCTAGTTCAAAACCCTGACAAACTGTTGGTGCGTCGTCTAGTGACCCTACTTATGTTCAAACTAGATGGTGTGGGGCATTTTCAATCGAAGTCACCTGGTCCGTCGGAGTTGGTGAAGTATGTTGTGATGAGTAGATTTTGAGGAGGGTGAGATCCATTTGGAGAAATTTTATGTCGTCGAAGCTAAGTTATCTTCTTAAGAAAGAGTGCGAGACAACGTTGGTCCGTGTATCTAAATAAGGTAGAAACACATCAAGAGTTGTCCCTGAAAAGGCAATGGAACCTACCCCGAATCTCATAATAAATGTGACAACAAAAAATTAAGTGATGCAGGGTCTCAACTTCACCCAAGAAGCAAAACAAGCAAATCCGCTCCTCCATTGAAAGATGGTGATCTGACTCAATTCGGAGTTGGTGAGAACACACCCTGAGTTGCCCAATAGTGATCTGAAGACTATGCATTGTGTTTTGCTAAAGGTATTGTGAAGGAACTATTCTGCCCTCCTGTATCTATAAGAAGTGCTCATGGTAGAAAGACAACTTAGGGGAAAGAGGGGCAACATGAGAGATCCATGTGCATCTGGTGTACTGGAGACTAACATCCTTTCGAATCTCGTGGAGCATATTCTCCTTAGTAAACTGAGAGGAGAGAGAACCCCCAAAGAATAAGGGGGTAGCCTATCTATCTATATCTGAATGCTGGCCAGGAGAGTAGAAACTTGAAAATACCAGCTCCTCCGGCCTCCTCGAGAACTCAGAGAGAGTTCCATTAAGGAGTGAAGGGCAAGGTAAGGGTACCACTTGCAACCCTCAAGCATATCTATGAAAGTACAGATCCTATGAAGATAACTGATAATTAGGAAGATAATCTCAAGCTGGAGAGGAGAAGCCCCAAACTCTGCCAAAATAATAGAATGAGGGATTGTTCCATTGTAACGAATGAATCATTGAAGAAAGAGTGTCTGCACTTGTTCAACCCGTGACCACTCAGTCGGGCCAAGACTAGGGCCCCAAAACACCAACCCATAAGTAATATTTGGCTTGACCAAAGCATCAAATATCCTCATCTTCATAGGTATATCCTAAAAATGTGATTTGAAGCAATCCCTCTCTAGCAAAGATAGAGTTGCATACCCCTTACACACCCGAAACTGGGTGGCGAGTTTCATGCCAAAAGTGGGACCAATGAAAAGAACCCCCAAATACACATAAGAGGTGGTGATTTCAACATCCTGGCCCTGGAAAAGGAAGTGGAGCTAGCATAGGGTCTCTTTGGTAGTATTGAATACCATAACCTTGGTCTTAGAAATATTCACTGTCAACTATCTCGAGTCACAAAAAGTGGTGAGTGTGTCCAGATGACGTTGAAGCCCCTCAGGGGATGAGGCCAAAATAACATCATCAGCAAAGAGGAGAATAGAAATCAACACATGGTGAAGAAGACAACCATCCTCTAGGTGAGCGTTCTCCCTGATAAAAGTATCAAGCTCGTCGATAAAGATCCCAAAAAGTGTTGGCGAAAGGGGGCATCCCTGTTTCACTCCTATGGTGCTAAGAATATTGGCTGAAATCCCTTGAGAGGAGTGAAACTGACATTTCACAGTCTCATATAATCGTGTAACCACTGTCAAAATTTTCCCAAAGATACCAATTGATCTAAGCCTCTCAAGAAGTAAATGTCGAGGCACCGTGTCGAAATATTTCTTGAAGTCTAAAAAGCAACAATAAACCTTTGAGGACCTAGAACGTGCCTCCTCAATAATAGCTCTGAGGACTAGAATGTGATCTGTGGTCTGATGATCTTGCCAAAAACCAGCTTGGCCAAGAGCCCTGAACCCCCCCTCCTCCAACATTCGAGAGAGAAGCACATCCAATGTTGTGGCATAGAGCTTGGCAAAGACATGCCCAATCATGATAGTCATGTAGTTATTGGGTTCATGGGGATCACATGCCTTATAAATGGGGTGAATGATATGCTGAGTCTAGGACTCAGGAAACCCAGAATAGACAGCAAGATTAAAGAGATCAGCAAGGGACCCAACAAGATGGTCAATACCATGCTTCAAAAATTTTGCCTGTAACCCATTCAAATCTACTACTTTGCTTGTACAGAGTTTCCAGATAGCCTGCCTGACAAGACCAATAGAAAAGAGGTGGCACGAAGGGGGGGGAGGGAACAAAAATATGAGGCTGATTTGGGATGGTATAAAGGGAAGAGGCATGGATGGTCCAAGAGGAAAGATCGATCCCATGAGTAATCCGATCACGAGGGAGGATAAGGCACTAGAAGGATTTAGGAGATTGTTGAAGGGAGTGGATAAGATCAAGTCAATGCCAAGAGAGGAAGAGACACTTCTTCTTTCGAAGAAGCATCCTATAGTCTTTGTAAGAAATGGCATGGGGCTGAGAAGGATTTTGAATGACATATTTCAACCTTCAATGGGCAGACTTACATTCCTCATCATACCAGATGTTCATGGGGCAATGACCAGGGGGATGAGGACGAGGGAGAGGACAAATAGTGTGGGGGTATGATTCCAAAGCAACCTTCCAAATAGTTTGGACCAAGCAAGTAGAATGATCGAAAACATCGAAAAGAGAAGACACCTTAGGGAGAACATGACGCAACCGATCCATGTAGGTAAAAGAATAATAATAATCAAAGTCTATAGTGACTCGAGGGACTGAAGGGGAGGGAGGATGGGGAGGAGTAATAGGAAGGGAAACATTGGATAATGTAAGAGAAAGAACTAAATGATCGATAAGGGGAGGAGGGTGATCAGAGACATTGAATCGAGAAATTAATGGAATGAGGGTGGTAGAGGAAATAGCATAGTCGACGACACTGGCTCCACCACTATGAGGAAAGCAAGTAAACCCACTAAAATCTAGAAAATAGGATATACCATTGAGAATAACTAGCTTGTTGGATTCACCCAAATCAATAAGATGCTTACCATAAGCAGTCACCTGTGTGTCACTGGAGATTCAAGCAAAACCAAGGTCCTCAAGATCCAATTCTCGAGTCTGCATCTCATTGGTTGTGAGGTCATGAAGAGAAACCTGCATAGATCTAGTTTGAGCATTGAAATATCCCAATATAAGTATCTCCCCTAAAGCCGAGTATCTAGTAATGTCCTCATAAAGATCCTAGAAAGGGTCCCCGTCCGTGTGAATAACAAAATTGGATGTGGTGGGGGGAAAGTAACAGGTGGCAATGTAGATATCCCAAATAGGTGGGTGATGAAGGATTTTAATCCATTAAAACTTGGAGTGGGCATCAATCAAAACCAAGGAAACTGAACCTTGGAGCTTATCCTTGATAAGAGCAGCAACACCTCCTGATCCTCTAATCCCTCTAGAGCGTTGAGTGAGTTGTGACAAATGGACCAACAAAAGTAACCAGAGATAACTGGAAGGGCCCGTTCGGGACTCTCGTGCATCTCACAGATAAGAATGATGTCATGTATACCAATCACATCAAGAAGGGACCCTAGGGCAGACCACATCATACCATTGCAGTTCCAATAAGCTATAGATAGCTTATCTACCACCCCCCTTCCGTGTCGATGGAGTCATTTGTTAGGCAAGGGTTTGGACCAACCAGGTGGAGGAGAGTACCTAATCACTGCATGCAAATTACAAATAACTACCCATTTATTAGATTTCCTGGCTATGGCTACTTGTTCCCTAGATTTCTTCAATTCTTCAACCTGGAGTCGCGTAAGGTGCTCATCAAGGTAGATCTTGTCTTGAAGAGTAAATAATTTTCGTTTGACCCTCAATGCCTTCATATGCTCTTTCATATTTTTGAAGCGTATGACCAATGTGGAGTCAGGAGAGAACCATGCTCTCTCGAGAGTAACATATGTTAACTCAAGAGTGTTGTGAATGAATGCATTTCTAGCTTGAAGCAGATCAATAGGTTTGGGCACCCCACGAACCCTAAGATTGAGCGCTTTCGCATTATGGATTCTTTCTTCTTCAAATTTAGCTTGGACAACCAGCTCAACTATGGGAGGGGGGTTCTTCTTTTCGGCTACAACTTGAACCCAAGATTGTTGGTCAGCTAATTTTTGGCTTTGTGCACTTGATGCTTCCTTGAGACGTTCTGCTCAGTAAGAACAGCATGTTCATCTCAAATTTTTAAGATTTCAAAGTGTAAATTCATGGAATTCTAAGGAGGCTGTTCGGTATGTGCAGTCTGTAATTGACTAATGATAGCTTGCTAATATTGAAGTTTAATTTTGAGATCTACAATAATGCGGCTGTCGTCTTTCACTTGGTATTGCAAGGAGAGTATAATAATAGCTTGTGTGTCTAGCTATTTTTGGAGAGAATTAATCTGTTTAGACAAATGCTGGTATGAAACTGTTGTGTGAAAGCGTTGGATATATTTAAAAGGAGAAGCCCATGTTTCCTCCATTCCTTCTTCATCAAGTATCCACATCACACACGAACACCAAAAAATCCCCTCTTGAGCGTAGCAGAAATCCTCCTCGAGTGCAGCAGAAATCCCCCTCAAGTGCAGCAGAAATCCCCCCTCAAGCACAACAAAAATCCCCCTTGCTCACAGTAGAAATCCCCTCCTGAGTGCAGCAAAAATACCCTTCACATGTAGCATAAATCCCCTCGCGCACAACAGAAATCCCCTCTTAAGCGTAGCAGAAATCCTCCTCGAGCACAACAAAAATCCCCCTCGCTCGCAATAGAAATCCCCTTGCTCACAACAAAAATCCCCTCCCGAGCATAACAAAATTCCCCTCGCACGCTGTAGAAATCCCCCTCGCATGCAACATAAATCCCCTCCCGATCGTAGCAGAAATCTCCCTCGTGTGCAACAGAAATCCCCTCCCGACCGCAACAGAAATCCCCCTCACGCGCATCAGAAATCCCCTCTCGCACAATGCTCATAGCAGAAATCCCCTCTCGCACAATTCTCATAGCAGAAATCCCCTCACACAACGCTCATAGCAAAAATCCCCTCCCGAGTGCAATAAGAATCCCCCTCGTGCGCAATAGAAATCCCCTCGTGCGCAACAAAATATTTGTGAGGAGGGTGGAATGTTATGGAACCTAGGAAAATATCCTAGGAAAATATTTGTGAGGAGGATGGAATGTTATAGAGTACTTGACCAAGTGGGTCGAAGCGAGAGCATTACCTGACAACTCAGCAAAAAATACAAGATTTTTGTATGAGCAGGTAATTACAAGATTTTGTATTCCACTACAGATAACTAGTGACTGAGGAGGACACTTTGTAAATGAAATCATTAAGATACTAACAACCGAATTCAGGATTTTGCATTCATTGTCTAGTCCATACTACCCCAAAGAAAATGGGCAGGTGGAAGCAACAAACAAAGTCCTGGTATCTACTTTGTATAAAACCTATGGAATAGAAGGAGAATATTGGGAGGAAAGGTTACCATCTATTTTTTGGGCATACAGAACAAATTTTAAACCAACAATAGAGCATACACCTTTCCAGTTGATGTATGGACAAGAGGCAGTGGTGCCAGTTGAATTCTTGATACCAAGTTTGAGAGTCACGGTGGAGCATCGCTTGGGTGATCAAGAAAGTTTGGAAGAATGACTGACAACACTAATTAAGTTGGATGAAATAAGAGTCATGGCACAATGGGCAATTGAGGTAGCCTAGAAAAGAAGGAAGTTGTGGCATGACAAACACTTGAGGAAGCTAGAACTTAGTCCGGGTGACTTGGTTCTAAAGTTTAATGGAAAGCGAGAAATCAAGCCCGGTAAGTTGAAGACTTTATGGCTTGGTCCCTATAAAGTGGTAGAAGTAATGAATAATGGAGCAGTCAAGTTGCAAAAATTGAATGGGACTGAGGTACCCAACACTGTAAATGGCTCAAAGTTGAAGCCTTACAAAGTACAATGCTTATTCATTTCTTTGAAAGAGATTGAACGAAGAAGATGAGCAGAAGCTCAATGGAGAACTCAAGGTGAGCAAGGTCCATCACAGGAAGAGCCTAACATGGGACTCGCACACTTATTTGCATAAGATGAGGAGACAAGACCAACTATAGAATAGCAGGAGTTGGCACCTCGACCCAGAGAAAGAAGAAGATTGTGGGTGCATGTCAGATTTATGGATGGGACTGAATGAGTAACAGAGGAAGATGAAGAGTGGATTCCTCCAAATGAAAGAGGATATCAGGAGATAGTACTATTACCCAAAAATAGGGGAAGGCAAGAAGAAGCACCCCAAGTAAATAGGAACATGATGTATCCTTGGGTGGAGCGTAGAGAACTACCCCAACAAGCTAAAGGACGAAGAAGGATACGGTTAACAATATGATATGAGGATAGAGTGGACACTTTTGAAATGGAAGTTCCAGAAGAGAATAGGAATGAGACCATTGATGAAGAATTGGCTGGACTTACTCCATTAGCTCAGATAGGGCTATTACAATAGAGAATGTGATTGCAAACCCAACAACTATAGGAGGAATATCAGACACTACGAGGTCATAATGCAAGGTTGAGGGAACAAACCATCCAAGAATTGGATAGTACAATACGAAGGTTGGATGAACAAAGAACAACTAGGCTACAAGAACTAGAAGGGGAAGCTAAGGATAATGAGGGGATAACTCCAAGGAGTGGTATAAGAAATGATGGTGTAAGCACAAGTTCACAAGTACCACCAAGTGATCCTCCAATGATGAATGAAGATGCAGAGATGCTTTGGTGAGATATTGAGGAAGCAACCACATCACCTGAATCACAAGGTAATGCACGGGTGGATTTGAGTGACTCTAGTGATGAAGGAATGCCTTGGCTAGTAAGGGAACCTAGCACAGAAAGTAGTGATGATGATGATTGCCTAGGGAGACCCTAGAATCCTCAGGATGACCGTGATCCCCCAACATGTACAACAACACATCGACAACTAGGGAGATCACAGGAGCATCAAACCAACCTTGATCCACAAGCATATACAATAGCCTATCGACAATTAAGAAGATAAAGGAGAGAAGTAAGGAGATTGGAGAGATTGATGAATTTACCAGTAGATTGGTCAAAACAAAGAGAAGATAATCAGAATGACTCAAGTTCTAAGATAGATTTTTTTGATGCATATAGAGAGATCTTGGCAACCTCATCTCCACAAAGATGCTTCGAGGAAAGAATATGGAGATATCACTTAGTACATGCAGATCGTAGAATCAGAGCACTATAAAAATTATCACCAAGTGTAAGATGAAGTAGAAGTCCACTAGCCAACATTGAGTTGGTAGAGATAACTCCTGATAACCAAGCAATGAGAGGAAGGAATAGACAAGGACCCCTAAGGCTTCAGCCAGGAAGGGGAGGAGGTATTCGACCATGGAATGAATGAGGTCAAGGTGATGTTACAGCTAGAGGAGGAAGAGGATGAGGAAGGTTTCTACCCCCTACTCCTAGATGGTCGGGAGATGCACCCTTAGCATGTATGAACTGGACAAGGAATCTACAAGGTATACCAAGGATAAGAGGGATCTTACCAAACCCCACAAGGCAATATCCATTAGGATGACCACCACTAATCCGACGAGGACCTCAAAGAGTGGTAGGAGGTAGAGGATTACTCCAAGGTAGGGAGGAATCACCACTAGCATAGAGAAGCCCGATGTCAAGAGGAATAGGATGGGGAAGACACTCACACGGTAGAGGCCTTATTGGTAGAGGAAGAGTGCATTTTGTAGATGAAAGAAACCAGGGACAACAAAGGATCCGATCACCAAGTCTGGAGCCAGAATTGATCCAAGGAGATAGGCAGAGAAGTCACTCAAATGATAGCAGAGTAGTCAGGACACCACTACCAAGGGATCAATCACCTATACGACAAGAGGAAGGGACACTAGGTGAAGATACTCTAGCTTGCAATTGTACAATCCCAAATTGTACACATGGTAGTGGAAGGCCAAGGAACTCGGTAACATCACAAGTGGAGATGAATCACCCTAGAGAGCAAGTGGTGCCAGATGACACAATCACTCGAAATGTCATGGTCGAACCTCCAAGAGAAGAATCATATGGGATCGTACAAGTGAATGTCACTATGTGATTCCCACATCGGTAAAAGTGTAAATAGATTAGGAAATGAAAAGAAAAAAGAAAAAGAAAAATAAAAATAAAATGCCTTAGTTGTGAAAATCCCTTGGGATGCAATTAAGAAGGAAGTGGGTTGAAAATTGGAAACGATGACCTCTTCAAGAGAGAAAATAGAAAAATTTCTCTAAGTAATAGATCGTACAAGTCAATTTTAAAGCTGAAAAAAGCATAAGTGGGAGATCGTACAAGCATAAATGGAAAAAGTACATGTAGAATCATACAAGGAAGCATGTTGTACGATTTAGATCGTACAATGTATGATTTTAGGAGCAATTGTACGATTTTCAACCATCGCATTTAATGTTCGCATGAGTGGAATGATGAGTTGTCGAAAAAGCATGGGAAAAAGATAAAATCGCATGGGAAAAGTGATGAGTTGTCAATCATCCAGGCAAAGGAAGACAAAAAGACATGCAAGAGGGCAAAGTGGCACAATTTTAAAAATTTGAGCGGTTAGGGTTTGATAGCAATTTAAATAAAGGGCTAATTTTAGCAATTTTGCAAATCGTACAAGGAGGAATTCAAAATTTTTAGGAGAACGAAGGTGAAAAGTGTGCAACTGAATGAAATCTACTACATGGGCATTAAAATTCATCAGTGAACTACAATATTGCATGACCCATTTCTAAATTTGCACTAGGGAGACTTTTCGCATTCAAGAAAATTGAATCGAAAGAGAAAAGCAAGGGTTTCGACTCCATTAAAAGTAGATTTTGAATTTCAGTTAAAGAAAGTAAGGGTTTGTAGTAGAAGGCATCCAAGCAAGAACCATATTATGGAAAAACGTACACCAGGGTTCGAAGAAATTATGGATTGGAGCCGAAGTAAATAAATTACAAGGAAAAGGAGATTACAAGCCCTAATCTGATAAAAGTGGCCAAAAAAGAACTAGAGAAGGTAGAGGAAAGAAAGGAGAAGACCGTACAACCCTACATTATAGCTAAAAAAATTTATTTTTGGGGGTAAATTATACCAAGTGATGAAAAATTGTAGAATTGCTCTGAAATTGCACTAAAAAGATAGATCGAGACATTTTGACAACTAGGTCGATGAGAAATCATGGAAGAGAAGTGAAAAATATGAGTTTCAGGTGAACAAGGGTTTCAAAGGATGTGTTGTATGATTTGGAGGGCAGATTGTATGATCTCAAGAAAAAATTATGTGATTTCAAGCAATTTGGAGGCTGATTTAAGCTTTTTGAGCAAATCGTACGAAATCGTATGAAAGTGTATAGATTCGATGAAGGGGAGTAGGTAGACAAGGACATTGTATGGATTGGTATGGGCCCTATACATTTTGGTGTAGTAGATGTATGATTTGTAGAAGATTGAATGGTTTGAAGTAGTTGAAGAGATTGTACGATTTGGAGGTGGTTATTGAACTGAAAATCGTACATGAACAAGTTGGAGGGTGTATTGTATGATTTATAGTAGCATTGTATGATTTTTAGGGCACTTCTAATTGTATAATAGGTGATGTCCAAATAGCAAGCTAACCGGAGGAATGGTAGGAAAATGATTTCAATCGAAGAGTTTAGATACTGATTAAGAAGAATTGTAGCCAACAGAGTGGAATGGTCACTAGGACCCCTGCACAAGAGAGAGTCACATCCATGAAAATACCAAGGGTGATAGTTTTAGTCTCATGGTTGGCATGGTACTCATCCTTGGAGGAGAGGAGGATACAGGCCATGGAGAGGGTAGAGGTATTGGAGGGTTGATCAGAGAAGGACACCACCAAGATTCTGAGAGGAGGAAATGGCATAGGAAAGAATCTTGAGGAGGGAGTTGCATAGTGAAGTCCATTACCTAGATCCGGAGGAGGATCTGAGTAGTGAACTTGAGGAGAGCCAGGTTGAGATAACAAAGATATCATTCATACAACATGGAGGAGATACATGTAGGAAGTGGTGGAGCAACGAAGAAAACAAGAACCACCCATGGAGAAAAGAGTTTGAGAAGGTTGGTGTAGCTGTAATAGCACAAGTGCCACCGCACCAGAAGACCTTCTTCTATAACTATCTATTGTAGATGGTTCAGGCATATAATCCTACAACCAGACTTGCCTATGTCAATGTGGGCAAGCGGTCGGTGAAGATAGAATTCACAATAGAGGCATTCAAGAAAACATTTGGGTTGCCTACATATGGCATGGAGGTAGTTAAGAAGTTGCTTGATCCGATTGAGACACATCACATCATCACTTCACTTACCAATGTGAAATCACCAACCAAAGTGAAGATCTTGGGTGTAGGAACTCGAGGAATTAAATAGAGCCAACTGATAGGGAAATATTGGCCATGTGCCATGAATATTGTGATGGCTCGACTATCAGGGAAAACATGAGCCACGAAGATGCCAATATGGATGGCTCAATATGTGGAAGGTATCACCAAAGGAATCCAGTATGATTGGGGTACCTATCTAGAGAAAAATATGCATGACATACTGAAAAAGAGGCCTAAGAATTTTGGGATGACTTTCCATGCTATTGGATTGTTATTAAATGTTGTTACGGAGATGGGAATCCACTTTCTAGGTTTGACAGAACCTAGGAATATTGATGCAGGTAAGCCAACCATTTTGAGGTGGGCAAAGTCAATACCAATTCAGAAGGAGACTCCAGATAAGTCTCAAACAAAGAAAGCATAGTAGGCCACTGTAGTACATGAGGATACTTCTTCGAAGGAGGATGTACACCATCGAAGGAAAAGGCCTAGGTAGTTGGAACCTGAACTGGAACAACAAGCACTTCAGCAATGATAGTAGGAGCAGCCATCAGTTCAAGAAAGGGAGGAAATTGTGGGGAGGCAATCCAGCCTAGTACGAGTAAGAACAAGAAGACAATGGGAAAGAATGGTAAATAATCCCATTCTAGAAAAACAAGTCGAGCCTATACAGAAGAATCAGTAAGAAGAAGAATAGTCAGACTCAAAGAAGTTGGATTTGCAAGATTGGAATTGGGTAGAAGTAGAGGAGATGGTGGAATCTCCACAGATTTTCCAGCATGATGATTTTGAAATTTTGGACTCTTCAAAAATTTTGGATGATACAGAAGTGAGGCAAATAATACAAGAAGTAGTAGCCACTACTCAGGAGGAAAAAGAGAAAGCCAAGGTGATAGTGGAAGCCTCAGAAGAAGAGTCTAGAGAGAAGAAGAAGCCTCACTTCAGATTCATGATGGGAGGAGGTACAAATCAAAATGATCAGAGTGATGCACAAGAAGATACGAAGGCATCACAGGAACAAGAAGATCCTATTGTTGAAAAAGTCACAATAATGGAAACCCAATAGAATCAGGAAGAAGAGCAGGTGATAGAAGAACAATAGGTGGGCTTAACTGAACAAAAAGAAGCCCATAAATCTATAGGATAGCAGTAATCTCATCAAGATATTGTGAATGTGGAAGAAGATGTGGAGGTGGAGAGGATTATGGGATAGACTCCACCACAGGAAAATATAAACATAGAGAGAGCACTAATGGAGCTTGGGGGAAGCTCTAGTCACCACTTGGAAGAAGAGGAAGAACAAACTCCTACAGAGGAAGAACTGTAGATGATGCAAACAAGTTACCTCTTGGAGGTACCATAGTTCTCAAAAGTTGAAACTGAGGAGGATGCAAAAAGGGTAGAAGACCAGGTGGAACATTTCTTCTCTCAGATAGGCAATGCCATGGCTAGCACCAAATTATAGTTTTGTATTGGATGCATGGGAGAGTTGAAGCTATGGGAAGAACAAGTGTTTATCGAGTTGGAAAAGATAATAGAATGGGTGAGCAGTGAGGAGTGTACAAGGAAAATTATAGATATTCATGTACAACACCCATGGAAGTTACCCAGGGAAGAGGTAACAATGATGTTAGGAAGAGATGACTTGCCAGATGGAGTGAGAACCAATTACAAGCAGCATCCGAGGTTGTACCTAGATAGAGCCAATTATCTGACTTATCCCATGAATACAATGGAGTTGGAACATAAGAGGGTCACCTCAAGCTTGGCTATCACTCTAAGGAAGTTGAACTTCCTAACACATTGGATAGAGTGGTTGAGCATAGGATTGGAGCAGATCTATCAGCTCAAGGAAGCTCAAAAAGAAGAGATAGAGGCCACTCGAAAGGAAATGGTTGCAATGGAGGAAGAATTGTAGAAGAGTAAGGCTACGATAGAAGAGAAACTAAAGAAATTGGAAGAAGAACTGCTAAGTAACAAGGCTGATTTTGAGGCCAGAATTAGTTCGCTTGAAGAGGAGAAGCGACAGGTCTCACAAATGGTAGAAGATAGGATCAAGGAGTTGGAAGCTCAACTAAGAGCAAAGGATGAACAAATGAGAACACAGTTGGCTGCAAAATATGAGCAACTGGCAATACAGGAGAAGAAGATAGAAGAGCTCACACAGGACAATAAATGATATAATGATATGGTCCTAGATAAGCAAGCGCAATTGAATGCTAAGGAGGAGATTGTTCATGCTTTGGAGGCTGATATTAATCACCATATGAAGACCATTATAGATAAGAATGAAGAGTTAGAAGTAGCATCTCGAATAGAAGCACATTTGTAGGAGAAGCTTAAGAAGAGTGCTACTGAGCATGAACAACAATTGAGGGAACTCCTGAAGACTGCGAAGAGAAAGCCAATCAACATGGTATGAAAGCAGTAGAAATGGGCAACTACGTAGCCAAGTTGTAGAATCAACACGTAATTCTTCGCACCCAGGTGGAAGACCTAGAAGCTGTAGTCAAATATTATGAGGCTCAACTAAAATAGAAAGATGAGTCGGTGAGGACACCGACCAAAGTAAAGGGGAGGGTAGATGTAGGCAGCAAATCCACCTCCAGAAGAAGAAGTGACAAGAGGATTTGCCCAGTTTTGACAATTTTGACAAGTTTTGGTAAACCGTACAAGTAGGAGCAAACCGTACAAGCAGGAGGCAAACCGTACAAACTGGAGGGAAAATCGTACAATGTGCAATGAAATGCAATTTGAGTTGTAATTGCGCATGAATTTGATAAATGATGTGTTTAGACTTAGTAAAAGGTATAATTATGCATTCCATTATGCATGGGAAGTTGTGAATAATGAATTGCCTTAGGAACCACTTTGGAATGGCCTGGGCAACGTTATATAAGACCCTCTTTTCAATTTTGATAGTTTGGTTAATGCTTGTTAGTTTTGGCTATGTTCTGGTCTGAATAGTATGAAGTATTGATGCATACCTATGATTTTTGAGTACCTTTTAGTGATTGTATGGCATTTTTGACAAGTAATGAAGAAGAATCTCAATTCATAGTTTTCTCTCATGTACTGTATGATCCTGGAATGGTGGAATAATGTTTTGTAGTTTATCTTTGTTGCATGTACTTCTTTATGGTTGTTGTTGATACTTAATGCATTGCTATGGAAGAATTGGATTAAACCAGCACTAGTGTGAACCTTATGAATGATCTATGATGAGGATGATATCAAGAAATATGTATTGAAGGCTGTTGTATGATTTTTGGATATTGCCATTGGAGAGAACTCTCTCAAACCTTGATGATGGAACTTGCATGTTGGTAGAAATGGATTAATTGCCATTTTAGACCTTTACAAAACTTAGCTGAGAGAGATTGGCATAGAAGAGTATCCAATTTGGCACCCTTTTGCACTTTCATTTCATACAAATCGTACACCATATCTCTTACAAATCGTACAAAAGAAACTTACCCGATTTGGCAGTTTATGCGATTGAGGAAAACTTACCCGATTTGGCAGTATTGGGAAATCGAACAATTTAGTTACAAAACTATGTACGACAGCTTGCAAAACTGAATATGAAGGATTGGTTGAGTGTAAAATCATACAAGCCCTATCATTATATGATTTGGGATCCGTACAAGCTATTTTGTTGTCACAAATTGATAGTTGTGAAGACTGTACGATTGTACAATTTGGTCCATCGATTGGGAATAGTAAATTGATCATTCTAAGACCTTGAAAACCACCTCCCCACCAGGAATACTACACCCCTATGCTATAGCTGGTGGATTTAATGTAAGTATAACAAATAGACAATCAAGCTCTTTAAAGATTAATGAAGGCATAAATGATAATCTACTATGGATAGAAGAAGAGGTGGATCATCGTTGGTTAAGGTCCTTAGATGACAGTCAAGGACCCATCACACATTATGGAGAACTTCTTAAACTATGTAGCATAGAGGGATTGATCATCTTCAATAGCATAAACATGTGGTAAATTTTTAGAAAATATACTTGTCAAACACATAACGAACATAGTGTGGTTGATTATGTTATTTGTTCACTAAATTTCATTTCAAGGATAAAATATATAGAAATTGAAGAAAAAGCTAAAATATTATCATAATCCAATGTACATAAAGATCCAAATGCAAGAAAGTAAGCAAGAATAACATCTTCAAGTAACTAAATAAAATATAAAAGAAAACATTCCTATGACAAAGATAAATTAGAAAACATTTAAAACATCATTCAAGCAAATTATGCAACAAGAGGAAAGAAAGAGGACAAATATTTTTCAAACCTATAATTTTGATAGTAGTAAATTTATGGATATAATCAGAGAAACCTTGGAATCATGCAAAAAGTTAAAATTCAAAAAAACAAAACATAAAAGCTTCCTTGTAAATCCATGGTATGATGAAGAATGCAAAGCATCAAGGAGGAGAATCTTGAAATAACTAGGTAAAGAGAAAACATATAGTTAGCTATCTAAACAACTAGTGAAAACAAAAAAGAAGAATACATAAGAGCAAGACAAAAAAATTTGCTATATCTTGCAAAGCATACCTCAAGACAATTCTAGAAAGAGCTACAACAAAGCAAAAAACACACAAAATAATATAACAAGCAAACAATGGTTGTAGTATTTTAAGTGATTATATGAGAGAAACCAAGAAAAATATATCCCTCATATAATTAACACAACTAAGAAACTTTTTTCTCTAATAGATTTGAAGGAGGACATTAAGAATAGCAACAGGTAAAGCTCAAGATATAGATGATTTACAAGTTGAACATCTCAAGTGTGGGGTTGACATCTTAGAACCACACATTTAAAATATTTTTAATGGCATCACTAAAGGAGGTTTTCCATTAGAATGGATAACCAAACTAGTCATACCATTGCATAAAAATGGGGACACCAATCATACTTCAATTTATTGCACCATCATGATTATATTTTTACAATTTTTTTTGGCAACATAGTAGAAAGCAAAATTAGTCAGTGGGAAGAAAATCAAGGAAAGAGGGCAATAGGGTAAGTAGGGTTTAGACCAAAGTACTCAACAATATATCACTATATTACTTTATGACACCTAATAGAGAGGATATGGAATGAAAAAGGAGAAATTTATATTATTTTGTGGACTTTAAAAAGGCTTTTGACACAATACCTAGGGAAAAATTATGGAAAAAAATACAAGAAATTGGCATTCTAACCAATTACAGAGTAGCTAGAAATAGACTTAATGAGCAAGTAGTAGCAAAAGTCAAAATTTCAAAAGGACTATCAAAGTGTTTTGGAAGTGATATCAGGGTGAAACAGGGTTGTGTATTGTCACCTACTTTATTTGTTTTGGAAGTGATATCAAGGTGAAACAGGGTTGTGTATTATCACCTACTTTATTTGACCTTTATATTGATAAATTGGATGAATGGGTAGAAAGAACAGGAGAGGGAATACAATTGGATAATTATGTAGTAAAATTTATCCTCTATGTTGATAACCTCATATTGATTGGCAAGACACTTGAAATTTTAAAGGAACATAAAGTTTTTAGAGCATTTTTGTAGAGAAGTTGGAATGTAGGTAAAAAATAACAAGACTAGAATTATGGTCTTCTCTACTTAGAGAGAGCAAGATTATCCATATATGTTATTTGAAAGAAATCCCTTAGAGGTAGTAACATAATAGAAATACCTTGGGTTATATTTTCAAAACAATCTCAATTTGGGAATATGCAATATGAAATGAATACAAGTAGGATGGAGGGCACTCCACTCATTGCTAAATAGAGGTTGAAAGTAGAGTTATGAGATTGGAAAACCATTAGAGTCATTTTTGGGTTATTAGTTATTCTAGTGGTACTATATGGACATGAGGTATGGGCTAAATATACACCAAATTTTAAATGGAGACAAATAAAAAGAATTCAAAAGTGATTGACTACAAATAATTTCAAAATAAAAGCATTAGTCCAATATGAGATTTTACTTGCTAAAACAAGGGTTAATCCATATTTGGAAAATTTATGTATTTAAATATTCACCATGTATAATTCAAGGATATTGAAGCAGTTTCTAACAATGCGATCCCAAACTCCAACAAATAAATTAAACAAGGGAAAAATTCAAACTTGTCATGAGGACTAAAAATTTAGAAAGGATTATCTAAATAGAAGGTGTTATCCCAATGGAAGTATGATCTAGAAAATAATGTATGTATAGGCTGATCAAAGCAATGAGTTCACAAATAATTTAATTGAATGTGGAAGGAGCATGAGAAATAACTGAAGTACATGGTTTCTATTCTATTATAGAGTTGAGTTCTAGTTGATAGGATTCAAAGGGAAGAGAGATCTAGAAGACTAGAAAATTTTGGTTTAAATTTTATCTTTCAGTGTTTGTAAGGTTGGGGGTGAACCAAAAACCCTATTTTTGTGCTTGATTTGGATATTTGTGGTTTATTTAGAATTAGTTGTAAGATTTTTTTGTAAGGTTTTGGGTGAGCTAGAACTCCCTAGGCATGTGAGCTAGGAGGTATTATTGGACTTGTGTTACCTTTAGTAAGAAGGATTTTTGTATCTATTATTGTAATTTTGTAAAAGGGTTCAAGCCCTTTCAAAATCCCAATTTTACCCTAATAAAAAATTTAGAAAGGAAAAAATAGTTAGACATCAACAAGCTCAACCCAAATTGTGGTCAAAACCAAAATAAATACATACATGCAAAGATCAAATAGAAGGAAAACAAACTTTTCCAAATATTACTTGTGCTTTACCCTACATTTTTTATCCAAAAGGGATAGGTCAGTTGGTAGTGGTTAAGTGCTTGTCGGTGGGTTACCCATTGACTTCATCTTTATCCAGCAGGCTAGGGATTATAAAGGTTTCCCTACACAAAAACAAAATCTTATAGCTCATCTAATATCTAATTCATACCATATCATATGTCAAATTGGGAGATGAACAATAACTTAAGAGGCATGGTCAAAACATATATGTCTTTTGCATAACAAGACTAGTGGAGATTGAAAAATATTTTTTAATGGAATGCGAAGCCTCTAAGGATATCAAGACTGCATATGAGGACACTCTAAATATAAAATCTCTAATGGAACTTTTTGAAGAATTGAGAATAGAAAAATAGGAAAACTTCTCATCAAAATCAACAATAGAAGAAACACACTCTAAAAGATAATAAGAAGATGTTGAGCTTTTTAACTTTGTTGATCATTTTTTTCTTAAATGTTGTTAAAATTTGGAATTTTGAATAGGAGGTTTAAAGTTTGAATCCAAAAGTAAGTAGGGTTATACACCATACTCCATATTGTATTAAAGCTCTTGGTCCTATAGATTATTTTGGTCTTTTTTTTAATTTGTGGAAAACATCCCAAAAGGGATGCCACTTTTGGGTAAGACCCAAGGAGGCAGGGGTATCCATTCCACCAAAAATGCCTAGGACTCGGACCTGGCCTACCACCTTTGACATACTCAAGGAGCAAAAAAACACACAAAACCAAATTAAAAAAAGTAAATAACAACAAAAATAATA
>JAQPPZ010010912.1:0-37194 GCA_028583015.1 Wollemia nobilis
TGTAGACACCAAAACAACACCAATCCGATTATGTGACTGCAAACACTGATCGCATTGACACACATAGCCTTCAGGGCAGCCCTCAGAGGTCAAACAGTGGTCCTAGCCACTTACACAGCAGTTTTGGAAGGTCAGAAAGTAATTTGGCACCTCCAGACACTCTGCTTCAAATCCGTCTCACCCCGGGACGAAATGCAAACTTGAATTCATTCCGACCAGGGATGAATTCCAATCCATCCCTGGGTAGGATGAATTCCAATCCATCCCGGGTTGGGACGAATTCCAGGTTCAACGGGAAAAAATAAAAAACGTGACATGCGGCAGTGGGAGTCAGTTAATCACTGCTCCCCGCCTCGCATGCGCGTAAGTGGGCAAACAGAAAGCTGTCACAGGGGCAGGCAAGCATGGGAGACCAAGCAAGAATCTCCTCCATCATGCGCAAGCATGGCCCCAACTGACACCCTTACAAGCCCATACAAAATGCACCCCGAAGGCTTATAAATGAAGGAGCCTTCTCATTCAAAACGGGGAAGCGGAGAAGAAACATTTGGAGCAGCGAAGCCCTGCCGATTTATCACCAGACGTTCTTCCTTTGATTCACTTCTTTCGCATCCGTGATCTCTTTTGCAAGGGAGGTCATTGGGTGGTTATGGAAAACATGAATCCGGATCCAAGGATCCATCCATTCGCCGACAACACTTAATGTTTTGCTCTTATTTCTTTTGCATAATGATTTCATGATTTTTGAACAACTGACATGGCAAGTTTTAGATGGTTTTTAGCATCTTTCACCATGCTTATATTATGTTTTGCCCTCCCTAACGTGCAGGTGATTTTTTCAGATTCCCTGTGATTGAAGCCAAACCAGGGCAATCTGACATTCTGGGTTTTCTCAGAATACCTTATTTTATCTAAAACCAAACTTTGTAGGTTACCAAGAGCTTCAGAGATGGGACATTTCATGTGTCATCTCTAACTATTTTCGTGCAGTCGAATTCGTCCCTGCCTAGGACGAATCCCAATCTGACATAGTCAAATTCGTCCCTGCCCGGGACGAATCCCAATTTGACACAGTCTAATTCGTTCCTACCCGGGATGAATTCCAATCTGCTACAGGCCTACTCGTCCCGACCCGAGACGAATTCCAATCTGTTGTTTTAATCATCTTCTGCATGCATGTTTTATTTGTTTTAAGGATCAAATGCTTTATTTTGACACAGGTGCTACTAACTCTTTTTGTTGTTTCTTTGAACGTAGGAGGAGCGACAAGGATCGAGGATTCACCAACACAAGCGGCGGCGACACTTTGGCCCGCCCATTTTACATGTGGGCACGCGGAAGGAGGACTACTAATCACGATTGTAACCAAAACATGCTAACGCTCCTAGCCCCTGAAAGGGGAGGAGATGGATTGTAACCGATATTGGAATCATATTAATAAAAAGGGTTGTGCTCTCGCTTTCCCCCTTTACGTTTAGTTTTGATTCGATTACATTCGTCTTATTTCATGCATGCTCATTCTATAGAACTTGACATCGAGTTAGCTTTGTTTATATTGCATCTTAGTATTGCTTTTCTTTCGAAATCTCATGTTTTCAATGGCGATCATGGTGGGACCCTGTCCCCTACTTTTTGAGATCAAGAAACTGATCAAAATTTGTGTTTTTGTGCTTACAGGTACCATTTTTTGAGCACTGACTGTGGTTCGTTCCAGCCTGTGGCGAATACAGTCCTAGAATTCGTCTGACCTAGGGACGAATTCGAATTCATCCCAGCCTAGGACGAATTCTATTCTGGAATTCGTCTCACCCAGAGACGAATTTGCCTGTGCAGTTTTGGGGCCGAGAGTCAGAGACAACCGATTTGGGCGGAAAAGAGGTAACGGTTTCTAACTGTTCCAGTCATTTTTTTTGCTTTTATATTTTTGTTTTCTATCAATTTTGCCTTCTTAGGGAAAGTGGTTGCTGCCTGTTTCATTTTTTAATAAAAAGAACCACACACACTTCACGCAACATTTTTTAAACCAAGGAGTTGGTCGTAAAACCCTAGCCCTTGATCAAGACCAATGGTGGATTTCATCACCACCTTGGCTTGATTTTGCATCCATTACCCCGATCGTGACTATTGCTAGACGTAAATCCTGATGAAAGCTGACCAAGTGTTGCTAGGGTGATTCCTAGCGCATGAGGATAAGTCTTCTATGGTAGGTGTCATAAACAGAGCGATTCCCCTTCCATACCGCCTATGCACCACGTATCATCTGCTCTCACGTACCTATAGTCTCCCTCTCGTAAGGGCGGGTATATAGAGAGGTTGGTATATCGGCCTGGCAATGGTATATCGAAGGGGCGACCATTTATGGGAGTCATAAGAGCCTTCATACTGCATTTAAACGTCCTTCAAAAAAATTCTTCCAAAAACAAACATTAAAACACACAAAACCAGATTTAGGGCACACTTTTAATCTTTAAAAGAGATAATCATCGCTTGCATGTGTGTGATCTTTTCTATTTTGTGTAGCATAAAAATTAGAAAATCATAAACAAAAGATAAAAAGAAAGCATCTACGCACTTTGTAGAGAGGAAACACAATGGTGTTCACCCGTAGCCAAGCCCACTCATGGGCGGACGCTACGGAGAATGACCAAGGAGGCACAAGTCGCCTCCGCTATAGCCCCGAGGACTTGGCTATTCCACCTTGGCGGCCCAACATGCTCAATAGTCCACTTTGTGTCTTGACAGAATGAGGCTATAGGGGCACCCCTTTGAGGGGCGCACCCACACAACATAGCCCCTTTTGGGAAGATTCCATACATGTGGCACTTACTATAGATGGGAAAGATCCCATAAACACCCAGTACACACCCTTCCAAGAAGGGTACATCCGTAGGAAGCCTCCCTTAGAAGCTCGCTATGAGTGGCCACCATGCAGTGAAGTGCCTGAACGGTAGGGGGTCCATAAAGAGGGGCTACATGATTACACTATCCCTCCTTTACCCCCTCTTGTTGTTAGAACTACAAAAACCAATCCAGAGCACAAGGCTCATCAGGCGGGGTGACCCAACTCCGCCCGTCCCTTTTTCACCTATGAAAGAGAGCACGAGGAAGACCCTTACCTTCCTCAAGAGCAATATACAACATGGGAACAATGCGTTTCTGCACCCGCTAGGTATCAGGGCCACCCACTAAGGCCAGAACCTCAAGTAAATGCCGCCAACCTCGACAGAGGGAAGCGCCACATAGAAGTCTCAGATTCCCAAAACCGAGACAGATACATAGGAGAGATGACTAGGTCTCCTAGGATCAGAACGACAGAGCAAATTGACTTAGCACGTGCTAGACATGCCGCCCACCAAGCGCAGATCACGCAGCTTGAGCAGGATCAACAGCAGCTAGAACAACTATATCGCCTTAGTAAAGAGCGCATCCGATGCCAAACAAACGAGCTGCTCCACACCACTATGCCTGAAAGGGCTCAGACCCCCCAAACACAGAGGGTGGAAAGGTACGAGAGGCACAACCCCATAGTGCATGATAGGTCTCCAAGACCTCACCAAGAGGTGCCTCTAAGACCCCCTAGACATGAGCGGGAGGCCACTCCCAGGAACAACGATGGGTACCCTCCGCGGGCGCCCACCCCTGTTCATCGAGCTCTCCCAGTAACTCCTCGAGAAGCTTATGAGGAGTATGAACAAGAGGAAGAACGGGCCGAAATGCCCTATCAAGGCAGAGGAGGTGCTATCCGGCCACCCCTCCATAGGCCTCCAGTTTCCCGTAACACACAACGGGAACAAGTTACGGAGGAGGAAATTAAGTCCTCCGCCGCATACAAAGCGCTCTTGGAGCATTTAGAGTCGGTAGAAACTAAAACTTTTGGGCACCAAAAGCCCACCCTACGCTTACTCCGTAGTCATCCAGTGCATCCGTCGGTGCCAGCACCTCCTTACCCTGAACACTTTAAGCTGCCCCAGTTGGCACTCTTTAGAGGGGAGGAGGACGCCCAAGAACATGTTACCAGATTCCTGAGTCAATGCTTCGGCATTCAGGATAATGATGCTTTGCTATTAAGAACATTCATAACCACGTTCGTAGGCCCTACCTCGGATTGGTTTACCCAACTGCCAAAGCACAGCATTTACAATTTAGATCAATTAGTGGACGCGTTCCTTGAACGTTTCGCATTCAACACCAAGAAGAAGGCATCACTGAGTGACCTAGCCAGCCTCCAGCAATACGAGGAGGAAACCATGGTTGCATATGGGAACCGGTGGAGGGCTTTGCTTTCAAAGCTGCCTTACCTCCCTCCTATGTCCGACCTCACGCAAATGTTCTCAAAAAGTTGTTTGAGATCGATCTCTATGCTATTGCAGCTACAACAATATGCCACTTTAGAAGAAGCCTTGGCACAAGCCAGAAGAATCGAAGAGATCAAAATTTAGGAGGGCAAAATTGCCAAACCAAAAAAGAAAGAATGGACTAAGAATAATAGCAAGACAGGGACAACGCAATAGAAACCCATCATGGTCAATCAAGTTGCGATTAACATACCGACGCCTGCACAAGCAACACAGCCTCAAAAGGCTAATTATCAGGTGGTCCCTCCCAACAATTATGACCAAGAAAATAATTGGCAAAGGCAAAATCAGCCGCGTCGCCCTCAGCGACAATTCACCCCCTACATGGAGTCCAGAGATTCCTTGTTTGACCGCTTGTCAGTGGCAAATTTGATTAACCTACCCGAGATTCAACATATAGATCCCAATGCGCCAAAACCTAAAGGCTATAGGGAAGAATTATATTGTAGGTTTCACAGACGGAGAGGGCACGATCTTAACGCCTGTTGGAAATTCAAAGGCTTGGTGCAAGATTTGATCGATAACAAGACCTTAGTGGTAGACAATCCCATAGCACCGGGTAACCAATAGATGGGAGTCTTTAAGGACCCCTTACCAGCCCATGATACACAAACAAAGCATATCCCAGTCAATGAAGTCACACAAGATTGCCCTATGCAAGGATATGTCGGCATGATTAGCATAGTGACTCGGAATAAGAGATATCCAAGCATAGTTACTCCTACAACAGCTATAGGAGAGGCATCGACAACGTTACCACCTCAACAGCACCCTCCTCCGCCTAGACCAGTGGTCACGATTCGAAGCAAGCTTACCCAAAGCTTGCGGACCACGTCAGCTAGGCTTTCCATCTATGAGCTTATACAACAATCGCCACCTCATCGTGAAGCTCTAATGGATATATTAAAAACCATCGAGATGCAACCCCATGAGGCAAATGCTTTCAACAATTTCGTGGGGCACGTCCAAAGGTGCTCTGAACCAGTTATCACCTTCAGAGATGATGAGATCAAATCAGTAACTGGTGATATGGCGGATCCACCCCTGCACGTCATCGCACAGGTTAACGGGATTCCATACAAAAGAGTGTTGGTAGACACTGGTTCATCTAGTAATATCATCACAACAATGGTGCTAAAGCACTTGAAGTTGCCTGTGTCTCACATAGTAGCCTCCACATATACATTGCGAGCATTCAATGATGCAATATGCTCAACCGTTGGCACAATTGTCCTACCCATTCAAGTGGGACAAAAGACAATTCCTACATTGTGCCATATCTTGGAGGGTGAGATGGCTTACAACATCTTATTGGGCCGCCCATGGATCAGGGACATGAAGTGTGTCCCTTCGATAGCGCACCAGTGTCTCAAGTACACCTTTGAAGGGGAAGTGCATGTGGTTCCTGTAGACCTGGAACCTTTCAAATATTGCAACTCGATGCAATTAATGCCGTAGTCAACCCTACCATCAACGCATGTGGATTTTCAATTAAATCCATCCAAACAGGGTCAAACTCCACAAGCACCATCACTGTCCAAACCCTCGGACCCTCAGCCAGGTCTGTCTTCATCGGCTGGTCCTTCATCGATAGCACCACTTACGGTGGACACACCGAAGGATAAAGGAAAACAACCCATGAGAGAAGTACCATCGTCAGTCTCAACCATCTCTACTGAAGAGATGCCTAGCAAGATAGAAGTTGAGATGCCTAGTCCACCTGACATAGAGTGGACTCAGGAAGGACTTGCTTTCCCTCTCCCTCAATCGCCAACAATTACTGTTGAAATAGCCAACACGGGCTTGGGGGAGTATTTAGTGCAAAACATTGTTGCAACGCCTACACTTGAGTCCATGCAGGACATGGGGAGACCTCGCCTTCCCATTGGCAGTATTGTTCCTCTCGGCTACCCGCCTAACCAGACAAATTTTGTGTACGGGGGCCTTGATCATGGCACTGAACCTTCCAAGAAAGAAGAAGAAGATGAAGACCCCTTTACGAAAGATGTCAATTACCTATCAAACCCAGATTTTGCTTTACGCTATCTTAGCCAATGCAATTGGCATGGATACGGGTTAGGCAGGTATGAACAAGGAATGCGTGTCCTCTGCCAGCCTAGATACCAAATGCCATATGACAAGTCAGGAGTGGGGTTCAACCACCCCCTACCCCTAGACATCTTGGTCGAGGACATGCAAGGCTTAGGGATAGGCAACAAGGCTGGGATGGCAGTAGACCCATACACCAACCCTAACACGCAATATACATTAGGGGATTATCTCCCTTTAGTCATAAACCTTGTTAGCCTTAACGACCCTCCCCCTTTGGAGGCTCCTATCGGGCCCGTGCCATTACAAGAAACTCAGGTCTCCCTACAAATCATGGAACAACCCCATTGGAATCATATCAATCTGATCGAGCAAAACGAGTCTAACATGTCACCGACCGCTGTAGGAATCAACAAAAGTTTATTGATTTTTGAAAGTGACTACGAAGACAAAATCGAGATGGTGACCCATCTTAATCAAATGCGACCGCAACAACACCCTTTGGACATTAATGACCTATTCGAACAAATGAACATAGTGCCAGGGCATGAGTGGAATCTCAACCCCGTGCAATGGGACCAAATGTTGAATCCACCACATGAGGCATATAGGGATCAACTTCCGCCTAGGGATCCTATTGAGTTACCAGTGCCAAGGGCAGACCCTATCCTTTTATCCGCTCATAGGGCTGATCCACGTGAGCCCATACCACCAGAGCCAGATCCTGCACACAAAGATCATCCAGGATGTCAGAAAAATCACACCCGCGGTAATGGAGACCAAATTCATCTCATCAACATGATCTCCATTGACTTAACCGCCCCCATCCGCAATCCAACCGATCCAGCATGGTCATTGCATCTAGACATGGATGCCATCGACTGGGATCGCATTAACACAATACCATCCCCATCAGAGTACTGGCCCTTCGATGAGATGCTTCATTTCACTCCAAGGTCAACTCAGGATATTTTTCATGCTGAAGAAGAACCCGAGGTTCCCAACGTAGATCTCAATTCAGCAGATGATATCCACTTGATCCCAATTCCACATCAGTTGGAAGATGGATCACACATGTCAGTTGAAGAAACAACTGACGTAGACATCGGCTCAGATCCAATGAATCCACAGATTCTCAAGCTAGGGGTAAGCCTATCCCCCGAAGAGCAAGCCGACTACATTACACTTCTCAAAGAGAAGAAAGAAGTTTTTGCATGGTCATACAAAGACATGCCGGGGCTAGATCCGTAGCTAGTCATGCATAACCTGACGCTTGATCCGACAGTCAAGCCAGTGAAGCAAAAACTACGTAAGATGCACCCAACAGTGGCCTTAATGGTCAAAGATGAATTGCAGAAGCTGTTGGATGCACAGTTTGTCATCTGCATGGATTATCCGCCATGGTTGTCCAACATGGTGCCCGTCAAGAAGCCTGACGGGAGGATTCGCATATGCACTAATTTTTGAGATTTAAACAAAGCGAGTCCTAAGGATGATTTTCCCTTGCCAAGCATCGACGCATTGGTAGACGCAATAGCGGGTCATGAAATACTCTCCCTAATGGATGGCTTTTTAGGATACAACCAAATACGTATCAATCCCGAAGACCAATTCAAAACGGCGTTCACAATGCCTTGGGGGACATTTTGTTATAAGGTCATGCCTTTTGGCCTTAAAAATGCTGGCGCCACCTACCAACGTGCCATGACGTACATCTTCCATGATTACATGCACAAAATGTTAGAAGATTACATGGATGATTTGTTGGCCAAATCCCTCTTGCGCCCAGATCATCTCACTAACTTGAGCAAGATCCTCGATCGCCTCATAGAACACAAGGTCCGACTGAACCCCAAGAAGTGCGTCTTTGGTGTCACATCTGGAAAACTCTTGGGTTTCATAGTCTCAAAGTGAGGAATCGAGGTGGACCCAAACAAAGTCAAGGCAATCCTTGAGATGCCCCCCCAACTACCATCAGGCAGCTCAGAAGCCTGCAGGGAAAGGTCGCATCAATTAAGCGCTTCATAGCGTAGCTATCTGACAAGTGCCGACCCATGAACAAATTATTGCACAAGGGGGTAGCATTCCATTGGGATGACGAGTGCCAGTCAGCCTTTGATGACATAAAACAATACTTGGCTTCACCGCCAGTATTGGCACCACCTGGACCAGGAGTGTCGTTCTATTTATATATCTCGGCTATTGAGGTAGCACTGGGTGCCATGCTAGCCTAGAAGAATGAACTTCACAAAGAACAGGCTACATACTATCTTAGCCGCACCCTGGTCAGTTACGAACTTAACTATGCATACATCGAAAAGCTCTGCTTGGCAGTGGTGTTTGCTACCAAAAAGCTACGCCATTACATGCTCGACAACATGACGTATGTTGTGTCTAAGGAGAATCCATTGCGATACATGATGAGTCGTACTTATCATAGTAGCCGCACGACGAAATGGATCATGTTGTTGACGGAGTTTGACATAGAGTTCATTGGACAAAAATCCATTAAAGGTCAAGTCATAGCCGATCAACTAGCAGAGGCTCCTCTTGAAGACGATCAGCCTCTAACAATAGAACTACCCGATGATGGGGTCTTCCATGTCTCAGAATCACCAGATTCTGATGCACCTGAGTCACAAGCCGACATAACCCTGTTCTTCGATGGTTCTAAATGTGAGCAAGGAGGTGGCATAGGAATTGTATTCTTCACACCACAAGGGGCTCCAATCCCCTTGTCATTTAAACTTGACTTCCCGTGCACCAATAATAACGCTGAATATGAAGCCTTGCTCATAGGTCTTCAAACAACAATCACCATGAACATTAAATGCTTGAACATCTTCGGTGATTCACTGCTAATAGTCAACCAAGTAAAAGGGGTATTCCAATGTAAATGCCCAGTCCTGCAGGCCTACAAAGCCCTTGTGGACAAACTCCTAGCAAAACTTGAATGGTACGACATCGAGGCACTCCCTCGTTCATCAAATCATTTTGCGGACACTATGGCCTCCTTAGGGTCACTTATCCCGCAAGACCTCTCTGGTGACATGACAACTATCCAAGTCAAAACACTATCGCAATCCACGATGGAGCGTGCAAGCTCTGATTCAATGCCAGAAGTCCACTCGATTCAGATTGAACCATCTCCGGATAAGTTCACTCGATTCCTCGATCATTTAAAACATGCCGACTGGGGGTCCTTGTTCTCCCCTACTCCCATTAGTAGCAACACAATGCTATTCTTGCAGATGCTTTCCCGCTCAGCTTTCGCTAGGGAGGAACTTCAAGAGGGATTGGTTGTTCGTACCATCGAGGTTTCAGATCAGCAGGATTGGTATTCACCTATCCGAGACTACCTCAAGTTAGGTACCCTTCCACTTGGATTGACACATGCCGCAAAACGAGCATTCAAACAGAGAGCGGCAAAACATGTCTTATTAGGGGACATTTTGTACCATCGCAACTACGAAGGGATCCTCCTCCGTTGTTTGGACCAGCAAGAGTCCACTTGGGCGATCGCCCAAGCACACGATGGTACCTATGGTGGCCACTTCAGCGGTATGGCCATTGCAAAGCGCATTCTTCGCATGGGCTATTATTGGCCATATTTAGAGCGAGATTGTTGTGCTTATGTCAAGAAGTGCGTAAAGTGTCAATACCATGCTAATCTCACACACGTACCTTCTCAAGCCTTGCAGCCGATCCAATCGGCTTGGCCCTTTTCGCAGTGGGGCTTTGATCTAATCGAAAAGATCTCCCCTACATCGTCTGGCCATCACACGTTTATCATTATGGCCATCGAATATTTTACCAAATGGGTGGAAGCAATTTCGCTTACCTCTATGACTGGAGCCCGCATCGTGGAGTTCATTTTACATAACATCATATGTCATTTTGGTATTCCATCCAAGATCCTTTCGGATAATGGGACATCCTTCAAGAACAAAGACGTGCATGCTTTGACCACAAAGTACAAGATTCAACATAGTTTTTCAACACCCTATTATCCGCAAGCAAATGGGCAAGCAGAGGCGTCAAACAAAACACTAGTTGCCATCCTCAAAAAGACAGTCACAGACAATCATAAGGATTGGCACATACAGATCCCACTTGCCCTATGGGCTTATCGCACTAGTATTCGGACACCCACTGGGGCAACTCCATTTTCACTAGTGTATGGCTCTGAGGCAGTCATGCCTCTCGAGTTGGAAATTCCTTCCCTACGCATATCAATGCAAGAGTTCATCGATGATGACACCGCATGGCAGGCCCGGTTAGACCAGCTTACGTTGCTTGACGAACGACGCGTTAATGCTCTCGAGCATTTGCGTATCTACCAAGAGTGACTTAAGAGGGCATACAACATGAAAGTTCACCTGAGAGACTTTCAGGTTGGTGACCTAGTCCTAAAAGAGAATCAACAGAACCCCAACTTGCCTTCCCATCTTCGGGACAAGTTCACGGCAAACTGGTTAGGTCCATACGTGATTGAAAGTAAAATAGGACCTAGAACATACCGACTAGCCTCCCTCGATGGAATCAAAGAACTAGAACCCTTGAACATCAGTCATTTGAGGCCATTCCACATATAAGAGAGTCATAACCCAACCCAAAAATCCCCAAGGATTATCGCAATCGCTTGGTCAAACCAAAAAGCCCCAAGGATTATCGCAATCGCTTGGTCAAACAAAAGCTCCAAGGATTTCCATAATCGCTTGGTCAACCCAAAAAGCCCCAAGGATTATCGCAATCACTTGGTCAACCAAAAAGCTCCAAGGATTATCACAATCGCTTGGTCAAACCAAAATCCCCAAGGATTATCGCAATCGCTTGGTCAAACCAAAAAGCCCCAAGGATTATCGCAATCGCTTGGTCAACCCAAAAGCTCCAAGGATTATCGCAATCACTTGGTCAAACCAAAAGCTCCAAGGATATCCACAATCGCTTGGTCAACCCAAAAAGCTCCAAGGATTATCCATAATCGCTTGGTCAACCCAAAAGCCCCAAGGATTATCGCAATCGCTTGGTCAACCCAAAAGCCCCAAGGATTATCGCAATCGCTTGGTCAAACCAAAAAGCTCCAAGGATTATCGCAATCGCTTGGTCAAACCAAAAGCTCCAAGGATTTCCACAATCGCTTGGTCAATCCCCAAAATGCTCCAAAGGTGCCCACAAACCCTTTGGTCTAACCAAAAAGCTCCAAGGATTCTCGCAATCACTTGGGCATCCTCAAGAAAATTCAAAAACAACAAAATCATCAAAAAAAAAAAATCTGCATTTTACTTTCATGCACGCTTCAAAAATCAAAAATACAAAAAAAATAGTTGCATTAGGCATCACATCCATCCATTGTGTATTCGTTGGTCATACGGTTCAAAGGCACCATAGATTGTCATTACTTGGTAAAAACCATCACCTTTCATATTTTCCATTTTGAACAAAAGGACACTGAAATAAACGCCATTCACCATTTCGCCATATCATAAGTCAGTTGTCATCTAAATATATCTAGAGTTTTCGTCATTCAGCTGTCTTTAGGTTTCTAGCCAAAAATTGTACAAAAGTCAAACTGATGTTACAATGGTAGAGTTTTACTTGAAATACACCTTGTTACGTAGCATCCCATCACAAATTCAAAAACACATAAAAACAATTCCTAAGTTGTGTCAATGAAAGATGAAACCTGTAAAGCAGTATAGGATACCATACAGTGAAAATGGTTATCTCGCTCATCCCCCTGTGCGAATGACCCCAAGAATGCTGAGAATTGGCAAAAGGACAAGAATCTTCCCTACCCAATTCCCCAAGAATCCCAAGTTCTCAAAAGATTGCAAAAACATCAAAAATTTGCAAAAGTCAAACACTACAAAAATTGACATCAAATCCCACAAAGTGCATACATCAAAAGCACAAGCAATAGTGATTCTCATCACTCCAAAAGTCAAATCCCTTGCTCAAAAAGAAAAACAAAAATAAATAGTGATTATCATCACTATAAAAGAGCAAGTATCCCAATACAAATGAAGAAAAGAAGGGAGTCGAACTTGAATCCCTGGAACTCTCAACATTCAAAAGGTCATGAGGTGAACCTCAGTACCGGTTTGGTGGATAGCCTATCGGTCATTGGCGATAAACCTCCCGCATGACGATATATCTGTCACATTTACTTGTGTGCAGATCAATGTTTGCATGTGGATGAGCTAGCTTATGGTCTCCTAGATCGCAAAACAGATTAATCTGACGAAATACAACAAAGGAGTTAGTGGAACTAATTAGGTGATCCTTAGTACAGGTTCGGTTGAAAGCCCATCTGACACTGGCGGTATCCTGACAAATACCACATAAACAAACTCAATTGCACACACAGGGATGTGAAATAACTTGGTCAAAAACAAGTCCGATTCATACCTTGTTCACCAATCTTGTCAGATAACAGTACAGTCTTGGCTAGTTAGTTAAAACATCTGAATCTCAAAAAAACTTAGCTATATTATACGCCAACCATTGCAAAGACACGTCACACAGCAATCATCTCATACACAAAGCCATAAGTTTTGTACAGTCTATGGTGCCAAACGCCAAGTTATCAACACAACATTTCCTTCATTCCATCACATAACATATAAATCAAAAGCAGTTACATTCATCATATCATATGCATCCATCAATGTAAATTCACATACATTCATAAACATCAAACACTATGCATAAAATCAACACACGACAAGTGTATAAACAAAATAAAGGCATCTGTATATATATATCGTCAAAAATGCCCGTAGGCTACAATAACTGGTCCTCTGACCCCGCAATCATAAAACAACAAAACTCAAAAACCCCCATGCCTAGGGCATCGGCCACCAAGATCACGTAGGATCGGTGCGACGGGAACTACCCCCCGTGGTATGGGTCCTGTGTGACCCCTCAGGGTGGCTACTGCTAGCCCTCGCATCACCCCTGCTAGCCCCTCCCTCATCTAGTCGCCTACGTCAAGAGGATGTTGTCTGCTCAGCATCACTCCCTCTCGAACGCCGTGATGATCCACTCATAGAAACCGTAGGAACCCGCCCACCGAGATGGATAATCTCCTCCTGTAGATCGCAACGCTATCGCAACAAGTCCCTCTCCCATCGACAATATGCCACAAGGTTAGCCCGTAAGTCCTCCATATCTCGGGCAGCGTCTGTATCCCCCTCCCGACGGTGGAACACAACCAATGTGTTCTCCCACTCTGCCAGCTACGCACGCAAGAGATCCCTCTCCTACAGTGCATCCCCCAGCTCCTCATCCTGTCATCGGAGTAGCCCCACCAAACGCATGACCTCCTAATCTCATCCTCATAGCAATTCTGTTAGCCATGCATTCTCTACGTGCAACCCTGCATCGGCATCCCCTAGAATGGCCTGAGGCATAGGCATCTCTGGAGCGACCGCCTGCTCAGGCTCCCACTACTCTAGGACATCCCGATCCTTTAGATGATCCAAAACCCAAAGTCCTCCCCTACATCTGCAACCTCTACCATCTCCACATCTGTAGCTGGAGCTCCCCAACCCTCTCCTGGTGCCTCCGCATCCTCCCCGTCGGCTGCTGCCTCATCCCCTCCCAATGGCCCCTCACCCCGCCATCGCCGAAGTGTCCACCACTCCTGATACTCGGCTGTAACCCCGACATCATCCACATCCGGGGTATCAAGTACTGCATCCGTCTCCTCCCCCAGGGGCTCGATGATGGGCGCCGCCAAGGTCCTCTCATCGCTCCGACGTCGATAGACTAAGGGCTCCCCAGGCAACCCCTGGTGCACCCCAAACTATCGTGTGACCCGGGCATAGGGAAAATACTCCTGCTCTGTCCCGTGCTGCCCAATAAGCCACCTCCCCCTCCGAACTCATCGGAGCCACTCCCCTGCCTCAGGCCATGCGGGACAATCCCGGTATGGCCTCCATACCACATCCCCTGGCATAAGTCATGCAAACGTCTCGATGTAGTGATCTACATCGCCAGCAAACCGTCGACTATGTCCCCGCTCCTCTGACCGGTACCATAACGCCGCATACCCAATGTCTCTATCTACCATATCAGCCCATGTCATCCACGGTAGCCCTAGTGGCCGATCCACCGCTATATGCTGCCAGGCCCAGCTCTGTAACAAGAAACTATAGCTGATCCCCTTCCACCTCCGACAGTGGACCTCATACAACTCCTCATATAACTGAGCCAACAACGTCTGACCCCACCTCATAATCAGGGGCTCCTCAATCGGGCAGTCCACCAGCCGATACACCACCTCCAGTAGGTTCCATGGGAACCTCGCACCCGACGAATCCGACAACAGCAGGGTGGAAATAAGGCCCATCAAAAGTGCATGCCTTACTCCCAACACCCCCCTCTCATACCACCATCGCACTAAAATCCCCCCAATCTGACAGTCCTCCTCCGCCTTCTCCACTCCACACCCCTGCTCCGTGTCCAAAACATCGAGTCAGTACAGCTGTCCGCTGACACCATGGTGTCGTCCTGATAGGTAACCCGTCTATCAAAATCCGAAGAATCCGATAAACATCCTCCAAAGTGACTGTCATCTCCCCTGTCGGGAGATGGAATGTGTTAGTCCGCACATCCCATAGACTGATCAAAGCCATCAGGTAGGACCGATCCCCAATCACTGGCTCCAGCCGCATCACATGCTTGAGCCCAAGGGCATCAAGCCAATCCCAGTCCTCCATAGTCAACGCCTCTCGGGCGTAAGAGAACACGGTCGGTACCCGATACCGACTCTTCACAACCTGCACATCAAACAAAACACAAAAACATCAAAACATTGAAAACCAACATGAAAAACAACAATGTACAACATTAATAAACACACACAACAATGTACAATTAAACAAAAGCAGTTCAAAACACTTGTCAGTACCCACAATTTCTAAACTATAACGTGCAACTGACAAAACAATCAACAAATAAAAACAGTTTAACTATGGTTTTTCAGCATAGTTCTAACTGACAAAAACAAACAACATAATAAAAACAGTTCTTTTAGGGTCTCGAATCTTAATTAAAACTGACAAAAAAAAAACAAAACAAAACAGTATCTAGAGTTTCTAACTCTAGTGTTAACTGGCAAAAACAAAGTTGTACTCTAAAAACAAAAACAAAATTTTGACATGGTCTACCTACGGTTTTTTACCTAAGTTAACCGGTCAAAACACAAAAAATTCATCCATTCTAATCTAGGGTTTCATTTAACTCGAAAAACAAAAACAAAATTTTGACATGGTCTACCTACGGTTTTTTACCTAAGTTAACCGGTCAAAACACAAAAAAATTCATCCATTCTAATCTAGGGTTTCATTTAACTCGAAAAACAAAAACAAAATTTTGACATGGTCTACCTACGGTTTTTACCTAAGTTAACCGGTCAAAACACAAAAAAAAAATTCATCCATTCTCATCTAGGGTGTCATTTAACTCAACGAAAAACAAAAATAAATCTAGGTTTTACCTAGGTTTAATTTAGGTTTCATCTAGGTTTTAATCTAGTTTTAATCTAGGTTTTAAATCTCGGTTTTCATTTACGTTTAAGTTGGTTTACCCTACGGTTTACTACCAGGTTTCAGTGTAATGCTCAACATGTTTTTTTAATCCATTCATTCACCTTTTATTTCCTTAAATTAGGGTTTCATTTCGTTAAACAGAAAAACATAATAAAAATCAAAGTACAATTTTTAAACACAATAAAAACAAAAGGTGGCTAGAACACTTACCGGTCTCGCCTCAGCTCCTCCGCTCGATGACCCAGTCTGTGCACTCATGGTGGCTCGACAATCCGGTAGCGCTTCGCTTCGCAAATTAACCTCCTCCTCCTCAGAGCTCCAAACGCCAGAAAAAAATGAATGCAAATGAGCCCAAATCCTACTTTTTGCCTTTAAATAGACCTTTTTGGCCTGAATTCATTCCTACCTGGGACGAGTGCTCTATTTTGTGCTCGTCCCACCCTGGAACGAATTCTAAACAGGAATTCGTCCCTCCCTGGGATGAATTCAGAGCAAAAAAATCAAAAAACACCAAAAATAGCAAAAAATACACCAAAAACATCAATAAAAGCGCCAAACAAAAGTGCCTCCGCGCATGATATTCTTGGCATACAAAACTTACGTTAGGGGCACAAATTGTCACTATCCTACTCCCCAAGAAGGCTACCATAGCCGGACCGCTCCTCGGGAGGACCGATTTTAGCCAATTTCACCCCCAAAACGCATCACAAAATGATCAAAAACAACAATAAAAGCAATTAAAATTCATATCCTACTCCCCAAGAAGCTACGAGAACAAAAACAGCAATAAAAGCGCCAAACAAAAGTGCCTCCGCACCTGACATTATTGGCATACAAAACTGATGTCGGGGCCACAAATTGTCACTATCTTACTCCCTAAGAAGGCTTCCATAGCCGGACCGCTCCTCGGGAGGACCGATTTTAGCCAATTTCACCCCCAAAATGCGTCACAAAAACAACAAAAACAACAAAAACAACATTCACAAATTTCACTATCCTACTCCCTAAGAAGGCTACCTAGCCCGATACAATGCAACACAAACACAAAGCAATAAGCATTGTCGGACACAAGTGCTCTTGCACTTAACCTCTTGGCATAGAAAATCGATGTCGGGGCTCAAATTGTCACTCTCCTACTTCCCCAAGAAGGCTACCATAGCCGGACCGCTCCACGGGAAGACGGATTTTTGACACTTTCACCCCATTATGGCATCACCAAAAGGGTTTTTACCCACCAAAAATAGGTCCAAATGTCGGGAAACTGCTTAAGCTTTAAATGGAAAACATCTGAAGACACCCTCACCTAAGTCATCTTGGGTCAAGCGACTCGTCGCTTTTCTCATGGCAGTCATTCCCTCATCGATTCGTCGCTTGAGGGGGTAGTCACACTTAGTCACCAATCAACAAACACACACCCAATCAGGGCAATGGCATGCATTCAAAGAATCATTGACAAAGACAATCACGCTCCTGCTTGGGGCAGTAAACAAGCAATAATCACAAATTGATCAAACACTTGGCATTCTCGAAGCATGAACACAAGGTTCCCCCGTGGACAAAAGGTTGCGCCCTTTGCCTATTCATGACTGATCAATGACCAAGCTCAAGTCACACCTCACCAAAATAGGTTAATACTTGAAATCAAATTCCTTAGCTCGTCAGAAGCAAGGATTCAAGAATGCATGCCCTTTCCATGCTTGGGGCATCAAGAGTTGGTTAGGTTACTAAGAAACCCTAATCATTAGTGCTTTGGTTATCTATTTTTGCTCAACACTGCATCACCCATAGCGCTTTCCAAAAAGGGGCATCTGTAGACACCAAAACAGCACCAATCCGATTATGTGACTGCAAACACTGATCGCATTGACACACACAGCCTTCAGGGCAGCCCTCAGAGGTCAAACAGTGGTCCTAGCCACTTACATAGCAGTTTTGGAAGGTCAGAAAGTAATTTGGCACCTCCAGACACTCTGCTTCAAATCCGTCTCACCCCGGGATGAAATGCAAACTTGAATTCATTTCGACCAGGGACGAATTCCAATCCATCCCTGGGTAGGATGAATTCCAATCCGTCCCGGGTTGGGATGAATTCCAGGTTCAACGGGAAAAAATAAAAAATGCGACATGCGGCAGTGGGAGTCAGTTAATCACTGCTCCCCGCCTTGCATGCGCGTAAGTGGGCCGACAGAAGGTTGTCACAGGGGCAGGCCAGACACGAAGAACCCCCTCCATCATGCGCAAGCATGGCCCCAACTGACACCCTTACAAGCCCATACAAACTGCACCCCGAAGGCTTATAAATGAAGGAGCCTTCTCATTCAAAAAGGAGTGGAGAAGAAGCATTTGGAGCAGTGAAGCGCTGCCGATTTATCACCAGACGTTCTTCCTTTGATTCACTTCTTCTGCATCTGTGATCTCTTTTGCAAGGGAGGTCATTGGGTGTTTATGGAAAACATGAATCCGGATTCGAGGATCCATCTATTTTCTGAAAACACTTAACATTTTTGCTCTTATTTATTTTACATAATGATTTCTACATTATTGAACAACTGACATGCCAAGTTTTAGATGGTTTTTAGCATCTTTCACCATGTTTGTATTCTATTTTGCCCTCCCTAACGTGCAGGTGATTTTATCAGATTCCCGGTGATTGAAGCCAAACCCGAGCAACCTGACCTTCTGGGTTTCCTCAGAACACCTCCTTTTATCTAAAACCAAACTTTGCAGGTTACCAGGAGCTTCGAAGATGGGACATTTCATGTGTCATCCCTAACTGTTTTCGTGCAGTCAAATTCGTCCCTACCAGGATGAATCCCAATCCGACATAGTCAAATTCGTCCCTGCCCGGGATGAATCCCAATTTGACACAGTCTAATTCGTTCCTTCCCGGGACGAATTCCAATCTGCTGCAGGCCTACTCTTCCCGACCCGGGACGAATTCCAATCTGCTGTTTTAATCATCTTCTGCATGCATGTTTTATTTGTTTTAAGGATCAAATGCTTTATTTTGACACAGGTGCTACTAACTCTTTTTGTTGTTTCTTTGAACGCAGGAGAAGTGGCAAGGATCGAAGATTCACCAACACAAGCGACGACGACACTTTGGCCCGCCCATTCTACATGTGGGCATGCGGAAGGAGGACTACTAATCACGATTGTAACCAAAACATGCTAACGCTCCTAGCCCCTGAAAGGGGAGGAGATGGATTGTAACCAAGTTTGGAATCATATTAATAAAAAGGGTTGTGCTCCTACTTTCCCCCTTTACGTTTGGTTTTGATTCGATTACATTCGCCTTATTTCATGAATGCTCATTCTACAAAATTTGGCATCTAATTAGTTTGTTTATATTGCATCCTAGTATTGCTTTTCTTTTGGAATCTCGTGTTTTCAGTCATATCCTAAGGAGTTCCATTCATCTCAAAAGGTGATCAATTGTTCGTTGTATCCTAAAGAGGTCCTTACTTCTCCATCTAGTGGTGTGGGTAGCCCTATGGCTTCATCCAAAATTGTCATGGAGAAAGGATCCCCCGGTCCAAAAACTAGAAGCCAACATAAAAATGTATTGACACCAAGGTGGTTAAAAAGCTAAGAAGACCTCCTAGTAAAGTTGGAAGGAAGAGGCTAATGGAGGAGGCAAATTCCAATGGGGGACATGATCATCTTGTTGTGGAGGAGGAGAATGGTGATAGGCATTTGAAGATTGATAGCTTTCGATCTCCTCCCTATGAAGGGTCAAGGAAGAAGTTTTCCCTTTAATTTTCCCATGAATATTTGTTCTTGGAATGTTAGAGGACTTAATAGTTCCTCTAAGAAGAGGTGATTGAATACCTTGAGAAAGGAAAGAGTCCCATATAATTTGTGTATATAAGAATCAAATCTTATTGCTACGTCTTGGGAGGCGACTCATAATTTATTTTGGAAGGATTTTGGTTTCATGGCCAGTGAGGTTGTAGGTTATTCTGGGGGTTTGTTTTTCTTCTGGGACTCCACGAAGTTTTAAGGGCATGTTATCTCTTCCTCCAATATGGTAATCAACATATTGTTTTTGTGAAAGGCCATGCATAGAAGGTGGTTATTGTCTAATATCTATGCACCCAATTCTTACTATGATAGGATTAACTTCTGGCACCTTCTACATGAAATGAGAAACTCTTTTTGGGATGAAGCGTGGGTTGTTGTTGGGGATTTTAATTCCCCTATCTATACATATTAAAAGCGTGATGACAATGAGGTGGATATTAGGATCTTAAATAACTTTGTTAGCTTTATTAATTCAGCTGGCATTAAAGACTTAGACTTGAAAAGATCAAGATATACGTGGAGTAATCGTAGATCATAAGTGAACTTT
Organism: Wollemia nobilis; assembly: GCA_028583015.1. NCBI lineage: Eukaryota > Viridiplantae > Streptophyta > Pinopsida > Araucariales > Araucariaceae > Wollemia > Wollemia nobilis. The sequence continues at coordinate 20,313 of JAQPPZ010010912.1, forward strand.
ATTTTAAGAAGGTTGGATAGGGTTTTGGTCTCTAATTATTGTATTACTTTGTTTGGTGATACTTTGTTGTCCACCCTTCCAAGAATAGGTCTTGACCATAACCCTTAATGGCTTGAAGTTCCTGAGGGATTGCTTTTCCTTTTTACGGCCATTCAAATTTGAGATGATGTGGTTCTCTCATCCTGATTTTGAAGACTATTTATCGGAGTGGTGGTAGGAGGATGTTGATGGAGAAGGTTTGGTAAAATTTTCTAATAAGTTGAGAATTTTGAGATCCCATCTAAAACTATGGAACAAGTTCTCCTTGGGGAATTGTTAGTCAAAAAGTGACTAACTACAAAAAATAGCTGATGCATCTTTTTGCATATTTTCAAAGAAGATCGAAGTAGCCCATATGTTAAAGAACAAAGAAAAAGCAAAATACACTAAGGAAGAAGAAGTGTCGCGATTTCGTGACATGTTGTATTTTTGCGGGTGAAAGCAAAAGGAAAGAGCAAGAAGGTAAAAGTTTCGCGATTTCGCGACATGTTGCATTTTCGCAGTCAAAGCAAAGAGAAAGAGCAAGAGGGAAAAAGTCTCACGATTTCGCGACATGTTGCATTTTTGCGGTCCGAAGCAAAGAAAAAGAACAAAGAGGGAAAAAGTGTCACGATTTCACGACATGTTGCATTTTCGTGGTCCAAAGCAAATAAAAGGAGCAAAGAGGAAAAAGTGTCACGATATCATGACATGTTGCATTATCGTGGTCCAAAGTAAAGAGAAAGAGCAAAGAGGAAGAAGTGTCACGATATCGCGACATGTTGCATTTTCGCGGTCAAAGCAAAAAGAAAGAGCAAGAGGGAAAAAGTGTCGCGATATCGCGACATGTTGCATTTTCGCGGCCCAAAGAAAAGAGAAAGAGAAAGAGAGAAAAAGTGCCATGATATCGCGACATGTTGCATTCTCGTGGCCCGAAGCAAAGAGAAAGATAAAAGATGGAAAAAGTGTTGCGATATCATGACATGTTGCATTTTCGTGGTCAAAGCAAAGAGAAAGAGCAAAGAGGCAAAAGTGTCACGATAATGCGACATGTTGCATTCTCGTGGCACAAAGCAAAGAGAAAGATAAAAGAGGGAAAAAGTGTCGCGATATCGCGACATGTTGTATTTTCATGACTAAAAGCAAAAAGAAAGAGCAAAGAGGCGGAAGTGTCACGATATCACGACATGTTGCATTTTCATGGTCCAAAGCAAAGAGAAAGAGCAAAGAGGCAAAAGTGTCACGATATTGTGACATGTTGTATTTTCGTGACTAAAAGAAAAGAGAAAGCTCAAGGAGGAAAAGATGTCATGATATCGTGACATGTTGCATTTTCGTGGCCAAGAGCAACAAAAGGGAGCAAGGAGGCAAAAGTGTCACGATATCGCAACATGTCGCATTTTGGCAACCGAAAGAGAAGAGAAAGAGCAAGAAGGAAAAAGTTTCGTGATATCGTGACATGTCACATTTTCATGACCAAGAGAGAAGAGAAAGAGCAAGAAGGAAAAAGTGTTGCGATATCGCGACATGTTGCATTTTCATGGCCAAAAGCAACAAAAGAGAACAAAGAGGCAGAAGTGTCGCGATTTCGTGACATGTTGCATTTTTGCGATGCAAGAAAAATAATCAAGCTAAAGACATAGAAATTTCACGATTTCGTGACATTTTGCATTGTCGTGACTCAAAAAGGGGAGGCAGGTGGAGAAACAAGAGTGTCACGATTTCATGACATGTCCAATTTTTGCCAAAGAAATAGGGTATATTTTTCACAACTGGGACATGCACTGACACCAGGTGTTGATTTCTAAAGAATGGTCAGTTGATTATAACCTGGCAGGTCCACTGGATGATTGCAAAATAACAGGCTTGTCTAATTTTAGCCAGAATGAAATCTATCCAATCTACGGGAAATCCGTTGTATATTATTAGAAACTGTAGATAATTACTTGTAATTGATTGAAAGAATTAAAATGTACATAGTATAAGATACTCTTTTTAGGGTATAAATAGGAGTGGTTCGACCATGAAAAAAGGTCGGCTCTTGGACGTTTACAGACATGATGTACATGTACTGGATTACAAGCAATAAAAGATTTCTTCCTCTGGATTTTGAAACTTCAGTATGCGAGTGTATGTGCCTGGTGTTTTAACTTTGATTCATTCTAAGTTTTATAATGTATCTGTTCTAAAATCTGGACTGTGCACGTATAAACCTTGTTTTTCTAAAGTTGAGCATTCAATATATTTACATGTAAAAGTCGCACTCAGGAATTCATGTTTTCTATAAAATGATATAAAGAAAACTCTGAAAGTAGTAATCTTCATCATCAATGTTTATTGTTGTCTAATCTGTATCATGAGAAAATTTCTAGCTTAGGCTGTATTTCCCTTATCTCTTGTACCCCATTTTCTCTAAAAAACTCAAAGGAACCAGCCTTCTCTGGAGACTAGACAGATGAGCTCAAGCAAAATCTGTCTATTCAATGTTGGCAAAGTCTAAGGCGCAACACTATTAACCGAAGGCAGGTTTTGTTCCAACAGTTTTTGGCATGCCCGATGGGACCAGCAATCCCATAGTATTGTATAAGTTTTGGTTTTTTACTTAAGAGACTTTTGTTTGAAAATTCTCAAGAAAAACTACTTGGCGACTTCATTGCAATTTAGACCATAAAAGAAAGACCTTTTCTAAAAACCTCTGGTTATATAGCTAGAAACTCTGAAGAACCTATCGAGTTCTTTGAACTTCATCTCGGAAGCCTAAAGGCACATCTTGTGCTAGCCACACGATCAAATCTGCCCGACACCATTAGCACCTCTTTAACACCCGTTGTAGGGGCATCTGCAAGCAATCCTATAGTAGTTGCAACTCCTTTAGCAATCATGGTAGCTGCCTCTACCCCAACGCATCTTGTGTGGAATCAAACTGGCCATTTAAACTTAGGAGCACAACACCAAATTCCACAAGCTGCACTAAAAGCATTGCCAACCTTTGACGAAACAGGCAAAATAGCAGATGAGCATTTTTTATATGTATCATCACTAGCATCTATTTACAATATCACTCAAGAAGATGTAATGGTCAGACTGCTAATTATATATTTGAAGGGAAAGATGCTCTATTGGTATAGAGCGCTCCCCGCTGGATCCATTACTTCTTGGGTAGTGCTTGCCGATCATCTGGTCAATGAATTTAACATACATGTATATCCTTTCACATTTTTGAATCAATTCACTGCCATTCAGAGGCATCCATGAGAAGAAATCCAAGATTTCAACATCAGATTTACAAGAATTCGTGATAGGGTACCGCAAGGCCTAAAACCCATAGAAGAACAAGATATATGCTATTACTTAACGGCTTTTGATTCAGATCTCAGTATGATAATAAGGCAAACTCGTGTAACCACTTTTCCTAGGATCTATCTAGAGGAAGCAAAGGGCGAAGCTGATCTCATCGCTACAAAAAGATATCCATCAAAGAATCTATTGCCAATTGTACCAGAGCTTTCCCAAGCATCAATTTCTAAACTACATATACCCCCATCAATGTAGGCTCTCCCATATATAGCCGCACCTCCTAAATTCACTGCATTACCAGCCACACCCCTTGCATTAGCTCCCACCAACGATCAATTCACAACCATAATTGATACAATGAAAACATTGTCGAATGAAATGGCATCCATGAAAAAGAGGGAAGCTGAATGGAATATCCAAGCAAGAAAATTTCCATAGATACAGAAATATGGCACTTCAACAAGTGGTAGAGGGCAAGATAGAAAAAATGTGGTGTATGCGAATGAGGTAGGAGATAACGGAGAACCCATTAATTTTGATTACTGGTGTACCACTTGCAACGATCCTCATGGAGAAGATTCATGCATGATTCATCAACATCATGTGCAAGTGGTTATTAATGAAAGAGCCAAAGAAATCGGTAAGGGATAGGTGAACATAATCAGAAAGGTCCACCACAATTTTGCAATGCCATCCATGGAACAAGTCTCAGTCCTGACAAGATCAGGGAAAAAGTCGTTACAAGTCGACCCTAAGGAACTCCAACCACTAGGTTTTCCTCCTGACCCTAGGGCGACTCCATAGAAAAACCAATATAATGAGAAAGGACATTTTGATCCTCCTTAGACTCCTACGACTGCATCAAGAAAATAATTTCCTCCTAGAAAATGGAACGAGACTCAAGAGCAAGCAAAGGAGAGACTCATATTTCCTTCATTGACGAAAAGACATAGGACAGAAGCCACGCAGGGCTATAGAGACAGATATGATGCATGGACTGGTGGAATGGAAAAAAGTACTGAGATATCCCCAACTGCAACTCTTTCATTCAACATTGCAGAAGAAATGAAGAGGACCCCTTCCAAAATAAGCATGTATGATGCACTGCAAATTCCTGGTCAGATCGACCTCCTCCAAGAATCCTTGAATTTAAAGAATGATACCTCTTCCCCCAATGTTATACAAGTAAATTTTGTGTCAACCTCTAGAAAAAATAGATCACCCCCATTCTATCTATCCTTGCAAATGGAGGGGTGGATAGTTCACAATTGCATGATTGATTCAGGGGCTGCAACTATGGTAATGCCTAAAGTTGTATGTGACATAATGGGGATGGAATATACTTGAAGTCATCCTGGTCTATTGCAATTAGATGGTACTCTAGTAAAAACTATCAAGGTGATCAAAGATATCCCTATTCAACTCCACAGAATGCCAGGAGTAGTCATCATACAAGAAGTAGTTGTTGTAGACTTAGAACCATATTTTGGTATGTGTTTATCCAGAGAGTTCATAGCCAAACTGGGCAGTTATCTATCCCTACATTATTCTCATTTGGAGGTACCTTTAAAATGTAAAAGAGTTAAGATCTACAATGAAAAACCATCTACTTTTCACATAGAAATACTGGAGGAAACAGGTACCATCAACATGATGTCCGAGGAATTGGAAAATATTGATCTAATGGAGTAAATCATGAAGGAACTCCAATCTGAAGATCAGTTTTCAATGGGGAATTTCAACGCTATAGTAGAGACAGAAATAGGAAGCTATTCTATTGAAAAACCAAAAAATTTTCCTATTGATGTCCCTAAAATAGGTGATTCGGCCAACCAGTTATGGAAATTGTACTTTGACGGCTCAAGGTGCAAAAATGGAGCAGGAGCTGGAATTGTTCTGATTCATGAGATGAATTGCTCTACGGATAGATTGTTGCAAGAAGAGGACGAAGAGAGCCTTATTCAATTGAAAAACAATCATATCCCCAAGGGACTGATCATCCTGGAGAGCCTTTTCGACAATAGCGACAGAGCTGTAGGTCGAAGGATCAAGGTAGATGAACGTCGATATAAGGAAATAGAACTAGAATAGGGCAAAATGATCGAAGTAGGGACCAATTGTACATAGGTAGAACTAGGACAAATAAAACAGTTATGTAGAGAATATCTAGACATTATAGTGATCTGAAAGTGTACAAGAAAGAGGTCATTCAGCACACCATCGAACTAGAGGAAGGAGCTAAACTTTTTAGGCAGAGGCAAAGGCCTGTGACTCCTAAAATTTAAGCCTTAATGAAACAAGAGTTGTTAAAACTCCTGCAGGCTAAGATAGTATACCCGCTCAAGAACTCTACCTGGGTGGAAAATTTAGTTCTAGTCTGCAAGAAAAATGGAGAAATACGACTATGCGTCGATTTCAAAAATTTGAATAGAGCCTCTTTAAAGGATCACTATCCTTTACCCCAGATTGAACCAATCCTTCATACTTTGGTAGGAGCAGTAAGGGTTTCTCTGTTAGATGGCTTCTCTAGTTACAATCAATTTTGGGTGAGAAATATCAAGATGGATGGGTTCTACCCATCATGGTGAATGCTTTTCACCTAAAAATGTATTTCCAATAAAATCCACAGATCACCATTATATGTACAGTATATTATAAGTTTGGAGTTTTGTAAATATTCCCCCTTTTTACGGCCTGATAAGAATCATTTTTGTGGACTGGCGGGGTCCGATATTTTGAATGAAATCTAGAAGGAAACACAGATGCAGATGCTCAGAATGTTGGGCATGAAACTTCACAGAAGGAAGTCCCATGCGGCCTATCCAGTTCGGCTCAAGGGAGCCCAAAAAGTGAAAAAAAAAAAAAAAACTGGTTAAAAAGGAGATCTTGACGGTATAAGAGCAGCAGGAGAAACAAGTTATAAACTTAGATGAAAGTGATGAAGAAAATGAAAATCCTGATGCAAAAAAAATGCAAAGTGAAGGAATTGTCGTCAGTGAACATGAAGGAGAAGAAGGACACCGACAGCCAGCCCAACCCGAAACAGGTATGCTTTCTTCACTTTCTTCTTCTCATTCCCATGGTAATCCTCCTTTTTCTAAAATCGACAAACATATAATGTCCTTGCCCAAAAATTACCTTGTCCTCACAGAAATGGCAGCGTCTCCCCAGAGCCCGCTAAATATTGGGTCCACAGTTGCTCCCATTCCTTTTTTCCCTGGCATTGACATCCCAGCGGCTGGAGTTACAACTTCTCAAGGGACTGAGTCACATTCCACCATGGCCAAGATTGAAAATCTAAAAAGAGTGAGCAGGAATGCTTTAGATTGGTGGACTTCATAGTCAATTGGAGATCCTAAAGCACCAGCTACTATAAGAGAAAACATTTCTTTAGACCCAGCCAATATGCAGAGAAAGGAATTAGAGACTGTAGTTAAAGAGCAAAAGACAGTAGAGAAGGCTCTTACTTTAGAGGCTAAAAAATGGGAGGGTAAATTCAGTGCTGCTGCCAGTGAAGTGGAAAAAGATAAAGATCACCTATATTCCAAAGTGCATCCTTTTTCTTTTTATCTTTGTTTTTTCACTCAAAATTTTATTTTTTGCAACTATGTTGGTGACTCCGTTTCCCAATGGATGAAGGCCTGGTCTCTATTTTTGTGAGCAAAAAATCCCTCGGAAGCCGCCAAGAATGTTAGTCAAAAAGTGACTAACTACAAAAAATAGCTGATGCACATTTTTGCATATTTTTCAAAGAAGATCGAAGTAGCCCATATGTTAAAGAACAAAGAAAAATCAAAATACACAAAGGAAGAAGTGTCGCGATTTCGTGACATGTATTTTTGCGAGTGAAAGCAAAAGGAAAGAGCAAGAAGGTAAAAGTGTCGCGATTTCGTGACATGTTGCATTTTTGCGGTCAAAGCAAAGAGAAAGAGCAAGAGGGAGAAAGTGTCACGATTTCGCAACATGTTGCATTTTCGCGGTCCGAAGCAAAGAAAAAGAGCAAAGAGGGAAAAAGTGTCGCGATTTCGTGACATGTTGCATTTTCACGGTTCGAAGCAAAGAAAAGAAGCAAAGAGGAAAAAGTGTCACGATACCGTGACATGTTGCATTATCGCGGTCCAAAGCAAAGAGAAAGAGCAAAGAGGAAGAAATTTCACGATATCGCAACATGTTGCATTTTTGCGGTCAAAGCAAAAAGAAAGAGCAAGATGGAAAAAGTGTCGCAATATCGCGACATGTTGCATTTTCGTGACCCAAAGCAAAGAGAAAGACCAAGAGGGAAAAAGTGTCACAATATCGCGACATGTTGCATTCTCGCGGCCCGAAGCAAAGAGAAAGAGCAAAGAGGGAAAAAGTGTCGGGATATCCCGACATGTTGCATTTTCGTGGTCAAAGCAAAGAGAAAGAGCAAAGAGGCAAAAGTGTCGTGATATTGCGACATGTTGCATTCTCGCGGACCAAAGCAAAGAGAAAGAGCAAAGAGGGAAAAAGTGTCGCGATATCGTGACATGTTGTATTTTCGCAAGTAAAAGCAAAAAGAAAGAGCAAAGAGGCGGAAGTGTCACGATATCGTGACATGTTGCATTTTCACTGTCCAAAGCAAAGAGAAAGAGCAAAGAGGCGAAAGTGTCACGGTATCACGACATGTATTTTCGTGACTAAAAGCAAAGAGAAAGCGCAAGGAGGAAAAGATGTTGCATTTTTGTGGCCAAGAGCAACAAAAGGGAGCAAATACGGTCGACAAGTGGTTGACATTGTACCTCCGGGACCCGAACTTCTTGTTTCAGAAGGTGAATTCATCAAGGTTGATCAGCCATTAACAAATAACCCTAACGTAGGCGGATTTGGTCAAGGAGATGCAGAAATAGTTCTTCAAGATCCTTCACGCATTCAAGGTCTTATATTATTCTTAGCATCCGTTATTTTGGCACAGAATATTTCTAGTTCTTAAGAAGAAACAATTTGAGAAAGTTCAATTGGCCGAGATGAATTTTTAGGTCCATAAATTCAAATTGAATGCGACCTAAAGCGGACTGAAAGATTCAAATCTCTATCTTATTAATGGCTAATACAAACAATTTGTATAATCAAATGATGCCTCCTCGGAGATGGAGGGCCTTTCATTCGCCTTTTCCCTCTGTTAAATAAATATATATATATTTATTTATTTATTTATATATTTATATATTTATATTTATGTGCATCTTGCACAAGGATTGACTCTGGAACAAACTTGCCGAATATCGTGACATGTTGCATTTTTGTGGCCAAGAGCAACAAAAGGGAGCAAGGAGGCAAAAGTGTCACGATATCGTGACATGTCACATTTTTGCGACCGAAAGAGAAGAGAAAGAGCAAGAAGGAAAAAGTGTCGCGATATCGCAACATGTCGCATTTTCACGACCAAGAGAGAAGAGAAATAGCAAGAAAGAAAAAGTATCGCAATATCGCGACATGTTGCATTTTCGCGGCCAAAAGCAACAAAAGAGAACAAAGAGGCAGAAGTGTCACCATTTCACGACATGTTGCATTTTCACGATGCAAGAAAAATAATCAAGTTGAAGATAGAAATATCGCAATTTCGCGACATGTTGCATTGTCGCGACTCAAAAAGGGGAGGCAGGCAGAGAAACAAGAGTGTCACGATTTCGCGACATGTCCGATTTTTGCCAAATAAATAGGGTATATTTTTCTCAACTGGGACATGCACTGACACCAGGTGTTGATTTCTAAAGAATGGTCAGTTGATTATAACTTGGCAGGTCCGCTGGATGATTGCAGAATAATAGGCTCGTCTAATTTTAGCTAGAAGGAAATCTATCCAATCTGTGGGAAATCCGTTGTATATTCTTAGAAACTGTAGATAATTACTTGTAATTGATTGAAGGAATTAAAATGTACATAGTAGAAGATACTCTTTTTAGGGTATAAATAGGAGTGAGTCGACCATGAAAAAAGGTCGACTCTTGGACGTTTATAGACTTGATGTACATGTACTGGATTACAAACAATAAATCTGGCTTTCGAAACTTTTGTATGCGAGTGTATGTGCCTGGTGTTTTAACTTTTATTCATTCTAAGTTTTATAATGTATCTGTTCTGAAATCTGGACTGTGCACGTATAAACCTTGTTTCTAAAGTTGAGCATTCAAGATATTTACATGTAAAAGTCGCACTCAGGAATTCATGTTTTCTATAAAAGGATATAAAGAAAACTCTGAAAGTAGTAATCTGCATCATCAATGTTTGTTGTTGTCTAATATGTACCATGAGAAAAGTTCTAGCTTAGGCTATATTTCCCTTATCTCTTGTACCCCCTTTTCTCTAAAAAACTCAAAGGAACCAGCCTTATCTGGAGACTAGACAGATGAGCTCAAGCAAAATCTGTCTATTCAATGTTGGCAAAGTCTAAGGTGCAACATTATTAACCGAAGGTAGATTTTGTTCCAACATGAATATTTATAGGGAGAAAGATAATCTTGTGGAGCAGATAAAAATCAGTGAATCAGAGTTGGAATTTGGGAGTAGCTTTGAAGTGTTTCTTCATGAGGAGAGATACCTTCTTGTTGATTTTCACAATATTCAAGCGGAGGAAGATCTTCAATGGAAGAAAAATTCAAGAGAGTTATGGTTAAGAGAAGGCAACTAAAATACTCAGTTTTTCCATGCTTCATCTCTGCATCATAGGGGATGTGACAGAATCAAAGAAATTAAGTTAGAGGATGGGAGAGTTTCTTTTGATATATTGAAAATATAGGAGGCTGTTGATTTCTTCTCCTCTCTCCTATTTTTGGTCTCGAATCATGATATTGGAGTGGAAAATTTAATGTTAGACTCTATTCCCATATTGTTCTTTGATGAAATAAATGCTAACTTATTAGCTCCTTTTGAAGATGATGAAATTTTCAAAGCCTTAAAGTCCATGGGCTCTCTGAAAGCACCGGGGCCAGATGGCTTCCCTCTGACCTTATTCCAGAAATATTGGTATATCTGTGGTAATGAGGTGTGCTCAAATCTTAGATTTACCTAGTGATCCTTCGTGATTCCTAAGGTGGTGAACTCTTCTCTCTCGGAATTGGTTTTGAAGAAAGATTCGATGAAAACATTTAATGATTTTCGTCCAATCAGTTGTGCAATACGATCTATAATATCATTTCTAAAATTTTGGTCAATATATTAAATCTGATTCTCCCATTATTAATTGACAAGGCCCAAAGTGCCTTCATCATTGGGAGATAGATTTTGGATGGGGCTATTGTTATTCATGAGCTTCTGCACTCCATGAAGAAAATTTGATTAAGGCTTGTGTTTCCACAACCTAGTTTTCAGTTCTCATCAACGATGCCACAACTGGCTTCTTTAAATCGAATCGGGGGATTAGGCAAGGTGACCCCCTCTACCCTTATTGTTCATTCTTATGGTGGAAGCATTGAGTGGGTCGATTTCTAGAAGAAATGATGAAATTGATCTTCATCTGGATTTGTCTTGCCCGTATTTCCCATCAATAGTTTGTTGACAACACTCTCCTCTTATGTGTACCCTTGGTGTTCTATGCAAGATATGTGAAGTTAGTTCTTGATTGTTATGAGAAGGTGTCTGGGCAGTATATTAGCTATGAGAAAAGCAGTATCTTCTTTGTTAATACTCTAGAGCCTAGGCATAGAAATATCATAAGAATTTTGAATTGCAGAAGTGCGACCCTTCCAGCCACTTATCTGGATCTCCCACTTTTTGTTGGACGATTAAAAGATTCATTTTGGTCATCGATGGTCGAGAGGGTTCAAAGGAAATTTTCCTCCTTGAAAGGGTCCCTTCTTAGTCAATTTGGGAAAGTTGTTTTGATCTAGAGCACTTTGCAAAGTATCCCGATCTATTTTTTTTTCTTTTTCATCTCCCTGGTAAGGTGGTAGCTAATTTTTAAAGCATTTGTAAAGCCTTATTATGGGCCGGCCTAGCTTTGAAAGGGAAATTTCATTTGGTGTCATTGGAGCAGATATGCAAAAGAAATATGGGGGTTTAAACCTAAAAAATGTGGCCATGATGAATAAGGTGTTTGTTGCTAAGCTTGGTTGGAAGGTTGCTTCTAATTCCAATTGCCTTTGGTGCAACATTCTAAAAGCCACATATAATTTTGTGTCATTTTTATTGAACTTTCTTCCTAATGGAGGCTCAACATTTTGGAATAGCCTTTCTAAGTCTCGTGATTTTTTAAAATCCAATTACAGGTGGGTTGTATGCAACAGAAGGTTGGCAAACTTTTGGTAGAATCGATGGCTTAGAGATCATCCTTTATTTGAGTATCAGTGCCTTGGTGTCTTACGTCATCACTCTAGAGCTTTGGGATTTCAAAAAGTGGCAGACTTCTAAGAGATTTGTAATGGACGGAAATCTTGGTTTAACCCCCTACCGGGTCTAAGCAATGAAGACAATCTTCTTTTATGGCATACTACCTTGGATGATATTTGACTGGTTGTGTTGTGCCATGAATATTTTGATGATCAGGTGGTGTGGAGTGGGGATAGCGACAGTTATTTCACTATCAAATCTATGTATCAACTCCTTAGTTCAAAATAATTTTCCCATTTCCTAGTTAAATTTAATATGGATTAAGAATTTAAGCCCGAAGATCAATATGTTTTATTGGTTGGCTATGCAGAACAAATTCCTTACGATAGAAAATCTCCTTAAGCGAGGTTTATATCTTGTCTATAGGTGCTTTATTTGAAAAAAGTATTGGGAATCGGCTTCCCATCTGCTACTCAGTTGCCAAGGCTTTTAGTCAGTGTTATCCTTTATTATTTCTTGATTGTAAGTTGCTTGCATTCTCTCGAATACTATTATTGATTGCGTTCTTCAGTGGAAATATCCCTTTTCCTCCCGACATCTTAAATGTTTTTGGATGTTTTTTATCCTCATGTTCTTTGGGGGGTTTGGAAGGAATACAATTTTGGAGATTTTAAGAATGTTGAAAGTAATCTGGAATTGATTAGCATTAAAATTATTTGCAAGGTTTCAGAGAAAGTTACAACTACTCTCAAGAACTTAAACATTTCTCCATCTCTTTCCCCATGTAAAGTTAGACTCAAAGAGCAACTTGGTTTTGTGTCATTGGACAGTACTCTGTCTACACCTGACCCTAGAAGTTTTGTACGTTGGTCCCCGTCGCCCATGGGCTAGTTCAAATTAAATTTTGATGGGGCCTCTAAGGGGAACCCTAGATTAGCTGGCACATGTGGTGTAATTCGAGATAATCATGGTGATCTTATCCTTGCCTATGTGGAAATCTTGGGAGTGCAATCTTCCCAATTCACTGAGGTGTGGGCTACCTTTAATGGTGTGGTGCAGTTCAAAATCCTTGGCATCAAAAATACTATCATTGAAAGTGATTCCTTGCTGGTGATTAACATGCTTATGGGGTCTACCAGCCTGGTTGGAAAGTGTCTGATCTCATTGGTTAAATGATATGGAACTCCTGCTCCATCGATAATTTTAGGTTTGAGCATGTGCTAAGAGAGGGTAATATGGTGGCTGACTCAATGGTAAATATGGGCGTTCATTCCTAGGGTTTATTTGTTTGGAAGAGGAATTTTCGTAGTGAGATATTTCATCGTGCAAGGGATGATATTCCTTTAATTTTATCATAAGGTTGTTTGTGGGCTACATATGTGGTGGAGTTCCTAGTGTCTCCACAGGTCCTTGGTGATATTTTTCTAGTACAAGGAATTTATGGTGCCTTCTTTGTTTGTCTAGTTCCACTCTCTGTGGCTAATTTCATGATGTCCACTTTGGCTTCATGGTTTTCTCCTCATTGCATGTGTCTCTTGGAGACGTCAATCTTTATTTTATGAATCTTGAGTTTGCACAGTGGACGTTGGGTGGTTCTTCCCACCTTATTTTCTACCATGCATGAGTGGTTGTTTATTTATGGTTGTCATACATTTGGTCATGTACTGTGATTCTATTGGATCACTTGGTGCCTCTTTAGGTATTTGGCGGTTGACCTCCGGTTCATGGTTCTTTTGGGATTTCCTTGTTTAACAGACATTATTAATAGTTTTACCCTGTTGCCCCTTGGGGGGATGGGACCTTCTCTTTATGTTAGTGTCTTGAGAGTTGTTTGTCTTTTTGGCCTTTGAAGTGGAGTGGCAATCGTTGGGAAGGATCTTAGGGCTTTAAAGTTGAACTTTCTCGGTTCCCCAGGCCCTTTGTTCCAGTTTTTAAGTTAGTTCTGATCTTTTTCGATGTTTTGTTTACCTTATTGTTCATTCTTATGGCAAAAGCGTTGGGTAGGTCGATTTCTAGAAGAAGTGATGAAATTGATCTTCATCTGGCTTTGTCTTGCCCACCTATTTCCCATCAATAGTTTGCTGACAACACTCTCCTCTTATGTGTACCCTCGGTGTTTCATGCGAGAGATGTGAAGTTGCTTCTTGATTGTTATGATAAGGTGACTGGGCAGTAGATTAGCTATGAGAAAAGTAGTATCTTCTTTGTTAATACTCTAGAGCCTAGGCAGAGAAATATAATAAGAATTTTGAATTGCAGAAGTGCGACCCTTCCAACCACTTATCTGGATCTCCCACTTTTTTTTGGACGATTAAAAGATTCATTTTGGTCATCAGTGGTCGAGAGGGTTCAAAGTAAATTTGCCTCCTTGAAAGAGGCCCTTCTTAGTCAATTTGGGAAAGTTGTTTTGATCTAGAGCACTTTGCAAAGTATCCCGATCTATTTTTTTTCCTTTTTCATCTCCCTGGTAATGTGGTAGCTAATTTTTAAAGTATTTGTAAAGCCTTATTATGGGTTGGCCTACCTTTGAAAGGGAAATTTCATTTTGTGTCATTGGAGCAGATATGCAAAAGAAATATGGGGGTTTAAACCTGAAAAATGTGGCCATGATGAATAAGGTGTTGGTTGCTAAGCTTGGTTGGAAGGTTTCTTCTAATTCCAATCGCCTTTTTTGCAACATTCTAGAAACAAAATATAATTTTGTGTCCTTTTTATTGAACTTTCTTCCTAATGGAGGCTCGACATTTTGGAATAGCCTTTCTAAGTCTCGTGATTTTTTAAAGTTCAATTACAAATGGGTTGTAGGCAACAGAAGGTTGGCAAACTTTTGGTAGAATCGGTGGCTTAGAGATCATCCTTTATTTGAGTATCAGTGCCTTGGTGTCTTACGTCATCACTCTAGAGCTTTGGGCTTTCAAAAAGTGGTAGACTTCTAAGAGATTTGTAATGGAAGGAAATCTTGGTTTAACCCCCTATCGGGTCTAACCAATGAATACAATCTTCTTTTATGGCGTACTATCTTGGATGAGCTTTGACTGGTTGTGTTGCGTCATGAATATGTTGATGATCAGTTGGTGTGGAGTGGGGATAGCGAGGGTTCTTTCACTATTAAATCTACGTATCAACTCCTTAGTTCAAAAGAATTTACCCATTTCCTAGATAAATTTAATATGGATTAAGAATTTAAGCCCGAAGATCAATATGTTTTATTGGTTGGCTATGCAGAACAAATTCCTTACGATAGAAAATCTCCTTAAGCGAGGTTTATATCTGGTCTATAGGCGCTTTATTTGAAAAAAGTATTGGAAATCGGCTTCCCATCTGCTACTCAATTGCCAAGGCTTTCATTCAGTGTTATCCTTTATTATTTCTTGGTTGGAAGTTGCTTGCATTCTCCCAAATACTATTATTGATTGCGTTATTTAGTGGAAATATCCCTTTTCCTCCCGACATCTTAAATGTTTTTGGATGTTTTTTCTCCTCGTGTTCTTTGGGGGGTTTGGAAGGAATGCAATGTTGGATATTTTAAGAATGTGGAAAGTAATATGGAATTGACTAGCATTAAAATTATTTGGAAGGTTTCTGAGAAAGTTACAACTTCTCTCAAGAACTTAAATATTTCTTCGTCTCTTGCCCCATGTAAAGTCAGACTCAAAGAGCAGTTTGGTTTTGTGTCGTTGGACAGTACTCTGCCTACACGTGATCCTAGAAGTTTTGTACGTTGGTCCCTGTTGCCCATGGGTTGGTTCAAATTAAATTTTGATGGGACCTCTAAGGGGAACCCTAGATTAGCTGGCGCAGGTGGTGTAATTCGAGATAATCATGGTGATATTATCCTTGCCTATGTGGAAATCTTGGGAGTGCAATCCTCCCAATTCATTGAGGTGCGGGCTACCTTTAATGGTGTGGTGCTGTTCAAAATCCTTGGCATCCAAAATGCTATCATTGAAAGTGATTCCTTGCTAGTGATTAACATGCTTAGGGGATCTGCCAGCCTGGTTGGAAAGTGTCTAATCTCATTGATTAAATGATATGGAACTCCCGCTCCATCGATAATTTCAGGTTTGAGCACGTACTAAGAGAGGGTAATATGGTGGCTGACTCAATGGTAAATATGGGCGTTCATTCCTAGGGTTTATTTGTTTGGAAGAGGAATTTTTGCAGTGAGATATTTCATCATGCGAGGGATGATATTCCTTTAATTTTATCATAAGGTTGTTTGTGGGCTACGTATGTGGTGGAGTTCCTGGTGTCTCCACAGGTCCTTGGTGGTATTTTTCTAGTACAAGGAATTTATGGTGCCTTCTTTGTTTGTCTAGTTCCCTTCTTTGTGGCTAATTTCATGTTGTCCACTTTGGCTTTGTGGTTTTCTCTTCGGTGCATGTGTCTCTTGGAGACGTCAATCTTTATTTTATGAATCTTGAGTTTGCACGGTGGACGTTGGGTGGTTCTTCCCACCTTGTTTTCTGCCATGCACGGGTGGTTGTTTATTTATGGCTGTCAGACGTTTGGTCGCTTGGTGCCTCTTTTGGTATTTAGCGGTTGACCTCTGGTTCGTGGTTCTTTCGGGCTTTCCTTGTTTAACAGGCATTATTAATTGTTTTACCTTGTTGCCCCTTGAGGAGATGGGACCTTCTCTTTATGTCGGTGTCTTGAGAGTTGTTTGTCTTTTTGGCCTTTGAAGTGGAGTGACAGCCGTTGGGAAGGATCTTGGGGCTTTGGAGTTGAACTTTCTCGGTTCAGCAGGCCCTTTTCCATTCTTTAGGTTAGCTCTAATCTTTTCCCTTGTTTTGTTTACCTCTTCCTTTGGGTGGTCGGTTTTTGTCATTTTGATCTTCGAACCTTTTTGTTGTAAAAAGTTGTAGAACCCTTCCAAAAACGCTCTCCTTTATTTTGGACCCTATAAGTAATACGTCCTTTTCGCCATATTTACCGGGTTGCTATAAATACAACTAAACAAAGTCATTATATTTTTATTCGAAGGTAAGGCGGCAGTCAAATTCTAGGCATGGTCCGATCAGCTCCGAATTTATCTCGGTCAACTGAGGTATTGGCACGGCATGGTCAGAACGGCTCCAAATTTGTCTCGGTCAACTGAGGTATTGGCACGGCCGTGCCGTGCACTCCGCTTCCGTCTCGTTAGCCTTCAAACCTTGCCTTCCATACCACAACCATGTGGCCACCTTCAACATTCTCTTAATTTCTTGTTTGTGGTCGGTTCAGTCTTCGTGAATTGTCAAAATTCAATTGAAACTGAGAACACTGCAGTGAAACAACAGAA
>JAQPPZ010010914.1:0-35934 GCA_028583015.1 Wollemia nobilis
ACCTAAAATTTTGGACGATGGAGTAGATCGTGTTTGGTGATTTTTTTTGGTGGTGCATGGTTGATCGAACGGACCTAGAAGGGAATGCGCGTGACTACATTCAAGAGCCGTTGGAGTTGTGACTAAAGCTTTATTTCTTATTTACCGCCAATTTTATTTTGTCAACGACCTGGTATTGTGCAGCGAAAGAGAGAATCCATTGAAGCATGATGGAGACGTGATATTTTTTAATTTAATTTACATTATTTTTAATGCATATTCGTCATACCGTGCACTCCATCATAAAAATTGTACAGTCAATCAATGTACGATGTAGGAGGGGTTGGCTATGGACAATCACAAAAGATTCTTAGGGCAATGATGGCATAACAAAGGCGAATGGTGATTTGTTTTTCTAAGTGCAGCAGAGGAGAGGACATCTCGTAGTAGCAGAATGGATGATAGCACCCATTTTTTTTCCAGACTGCTTTGCGTCAACTACAACGTGTGCTGTGCAGATGTGAACATTGGTGAAGCACACATGATTGCATAGAGATTTTTTTATTTTTTTCAGACAAAAGAGATGTCAATTGTGATGCGACGGGTGGAAGTTCTCCCATGGAGGGCTTGGTGGCGAATGGTGGGGCCGCGGTTGACGAAAATGAGGCAGAGGGGGAAGAGACGGTGAAATCCTTGGGTAAAACCCTAGAGGAAGCTGATGTGTTATTTCGGAAGGGTTGCGACTCCGTGAAAGCTAATGACCTCTGTGATGCCATTGATTCTTTGAGTTGCGCTCTCGAGATCAGAGTGGCTCATTTTGGTGATCAAGGATCAAAAGATTCAAAATTTAGTTCTTAAGAGGAAAGCGTTTGCGATTTTCGAGTTTGTGAATTTGTTTGGCGGTTCAGGTTCTGAAATGTCATTTGATACAAAGTAGTTTGAATTTCCTGAGTTGCGCTAGGGATATCTTGGATTCTGGAAATGGTTGGGGTTTGTCAGTTATGGGATTGGGCCCCATCCACAATTTTGCGTCGTTGATAAAATGTCCCACCTTTTGGTCTTTACAGAGGTATAGGTGCAATGGACTTGGGAGCAGGACCAAATCATGCTGTATATTTTTTAGTGTATGATGTGTGTAAGGAAAATCTTGGAGGCAATAAATCTGGCCACCATCCTTGGTACGTGGAAGCTTACTGCAAGTGGAGGGAAGCTTCTTCCCTATGCTTGCGTGGAGAACGCGGTAAGCCATACCCCAGTCAGTGCGCAAGGCCGTTTCACCAGCCCCTGTACGGCCCCCAGACGTCTCCTCTTGTGGCGCCCAATGGTTACGTGGGCATCAACGAGATGATCATCAACATAGCTTCTGTTCTGTTTCGGGAGAACTTCTAATGAACTTCTGTTGCAGCGATCTGGCAATGATCTGGACAATTTAATCAAAATCATGGGGATATTTATTTTAAGAAGAAGCATTTACATTAAAAGGAATCATTCCTTTTATTTTTAAGTTTTTGTATTTGTCCATAGTGGGTGGGCTCAGTTTATTTTAAGTGAGGGGCATTATTTTTTTTATTAAAGTGGGGAGGACCATTTAAATTTATATGTATGGGGAATTGAAATTTTCAAAGTGGAGGAGCACTTTATTGGCATGTAAGACAAACATGAGAGTGGGTGGTTTATATAGGCCCATGTAATTCCTTTGTGAGGGAAAATTGAGAGACTGTTTTTTTCGCCAGAGAGCGATGCCGCCACAGTGCGAGGTTTTAGTTGCTGTCTTGGAGAGGCATGTTGTTTTTTCATTATGATGAAGGTCCCTTTGATAATGGAATATAGGGGTATTTATAGTCGTTGAAAATGTTTTTCCATGACGGACACAATGGTGATGTCATATTGTAATTTTGAGGCTGTTTCAATTGAGTTTTTTAGCCTCAAATTTTTTCTACCTTGGAGTGCACTCTCGGTTGTACTCGACACTCCCAAGGTAATTTTATATGTGATCCTTGTACCTAGTGACCTTTTCTATACACTTGGCGAATGCAGTGGCTGGTTACCCATGCATTTCGGTGAGATGACATGGTCACCATAAGGACACTTATACTAGGGACTACAGACATAGACACCCTAGATTCTATTTGAGGTTTTTTTCGGATCTACTTCTGAAGACTACAGACGAAGACACTTCAGAAGATTCTCTTCTATTCTTCTTTCTTCTTCTCCTCTAATTTTGAATCCATGGCTCATTTTATTGTATTGAGTGCATTTTCGGTAGATACCGACACTCTTATATGGCTCGTTTTTCCTTTGTATTAGGTGCATTTTTGGCAGAGACCGACACCTTCTAGATTGAGTTCACCATAAAGAGAGATTTGATATTTATGGTGAATCTAGTCAGTGACCTATGAGAGGCAACATCCTCTAAGGATGACCTGCAGAGGCAACAGACCTAGAAGTGGCTGACCCTGAGGCACTTAGACGGTTGACCTAGTGGTAACCGACCCGTGGAAGTGGCTGACATTGAGGCAATAGACCGAGATATATACATAGTGAATATAACATTATTCATAGTTGGAGAGCCAAGCGCAAAGAGCACGAGCCTAGACCAAATTAGCAATAAGAGAGGACGATAGGTTGTTTTAGAGAAGTCAACATTAAGGGGGAATGTTACCTAATGTTGACTTGTTTTGTTTCTTCTTTAGTTAGGATAGTGCACTTTAAGGGGGAATGCTAGAGTTAAAGTGCACTATGCCCTCACCTTGACACTTGTCAGTTTCTCTTGACAAGTGTCATGTGTTTCATATAGGCCTTATGCCTATATATTGTAACCATTTTTATCAATAAAATAATCCCTTCAGTTTCTCTCCTATCACGCACTGTGGGCACTTGTGGAACAAATTTGATAATGATGGCACCATTCTGCAAACCCTAAAAGCTAAAAAAAAAAGTCCTCAAAATTTTATTTTAACCATATGGCTTTTGATCCATAAAAATATGGAGAGCATATTCCCTCGGTAAAAAGGATTGGAGAAAAAAAAATGAAAAAAAAGAGGGGGGGAGGGAGGATTTCCATGAGGGAAATCCCCCCTCAAGGGGTTTCACAGGGCAGGGAAAGCCTACTCTGATACCAAATGTTAGGACTAAAACTGATGGGATTATATTATTGATACAAATGAGTTACATATATAGGCAGAAGGCCTATATGATAAACTGACAAGTGTCAATATAAACTGACAAGTGTCAAAATAGAGGCATAGTGCACTTTAATTCTAACAGCCGAAAGTGCACCCTTCAAAGTCTTCCCACTTTGTTGAAAAATATTCTTTGAAAGAAGAAAAAAATTATCTCCTCTTATTATAAGTACTTAAATTAAGCAAAAAATTGCTATTATGAAGCCTAAAAAGAGGTTTTACAAATCTTGTCTTCTAGGCAAATTTAAAAAATTTCACCAAAAAAACCCCCCATTTATTACAAGTACTTCAAGCAAAAATTTGCTATTATGAAGCTTAAAAAGAGGTTTATAATGGTGCTTCCAAGGTTTATAAATTTATCCCCCTTAGGTAATTTCTGAAATTTTCCCTCTTTAGTGCAAAATATATTTGTACAAAACTTTGTCTTCTAGGCAAATTATTAAAAAAGTTTCACCAAAAAATCTGCCCTTATTATAAGTATTTCAAGCAAAATTTGCTATTATGAATCCTAAAAGAAAAGGTATAATTGGATGACTTCTTCCTTTCTGAGTGCTTGTTAACAATATTTTGTTTTTCACTTGTAGGGCATAATATTCTGAACAAACCTTTGTCTCTTAGACAATTTATCAAAAAAGTTTACCAAAGAATCCCCTCTTTATTATAAGTACTTCAAGCAAGAATTTCTATTATGAAGCCTAAAATAAAAGGTATAATTTTGATGACTTCTTCTTTTCTGATTGCCTTTACAAGTTTTATCTCCCTTTTGGCAAAATATGTTTTGAAGGAAGAAAAGAATTATCCCCCCTTAGTGCAAACAATTGCTACTATGAAGGTTTCCTTATTTCACCAAAAAATGGTCTTTTTTTGAATATATCCAAATGAGTACTAAAATAGAATTCACTCTAATTGATATTTAATGGCACCTGCCTAAAAACCCTTTTGAAGAAGGATGATCAATTTGAGAAATTTTAAGCCAAACAAGAAGACTGAAATAGGGTTTTTATGGAGTGAATATAAAAAATTGGTTTTACTTGTGCAATAAATTGCACAAATGGGTGTAAAATTTAGGTCTTACTTTGTGATTTTGATTTTAACTTAAGATGTATTTGGAAAAATAGGAAATTAAATGCAATAAACCATAAAAAATTCCCATAAATTTTTAACACATAAGTGTCAGCTATGATTGAAAATGCACATATTTTTACAATGCCAATTTAACAAAAGGTGTCGAATGCTATAAAAAATGCACCCTATTACAGTAATTTTTGCAACAAGATTTTGATTTTTGGTTTGCAAAAATTTTGATTTTCAATTTCTCCCCTTGTCTTTCAATTTTGCAAAGAAAATGACAAAAACAATTGCCCTCCTTTTTGTGTTGCAAAATAAACAAGTTTTAATGTTTCAACCCTTTTAATTTTTATAAATTTTCCTTTCCTTGTGTTATAATTTTGTAAAGAGAATACACGTATGTCACCCCTTGTGTTTGTAAAAGAAATAAGGTTTTGGAACATTTAGATCTTCAATGTGATGAGATCCTTCTCCAATTTGTAAAAAATAAATGTGCAATATTTTGTGTTATATCCAATGTTGGAGAAAAAAAATGCACAAGTGGCTTTTGATTTTGTAAACAATTTTGATATTCAAGTGCCCCCTCCTTGTGTTACAAATTTACAAAAAAGAATCACAATTTTTTGCCCCCCTCCTTGTGTTACAAATTTGCAAAAAAGAATCACAATTTTTTGTCCCCCCTTTTCTTTGTAAATTTAACAAGGTAGCACACCTTTCAAGTCAAGTCGACACATGACTAGCGTTTGAAAGGCAATCTAGAACCAGTCGACATACGACTTGGTATTAGTGGACCCTTAATTCTTCATGAGAAAAAAACTCTTACTCTCGAATGTTTGAAAGGTTTTGAGAAAGTATTAGAACTCCTAATTTTACAAAAAAATAGTGTTATTCTTTGTGTTACATCCCCCTTTTGGAGAAAACAAAAGCACTATTTTGTTTGAAATTGGCAAAAAAATAGGTTTTCTTCTCATTTTGTTTTAATTGTAAAATTTAAATAAAGTTAATCAAAATAAAAAATTAATCAATAATAAATTATTTTCTAAAATAAAACATTTAGATTTATCAAATATAAATTAAATAAAAAAATTGATGTTTAGCAAATATATATTAATTATTAAAAAATAATTTGAAAAACTTTAATTAAATGCAAAACAAACCTTTTTTTAAATGGTGCATCAGTTTTGTTTCACTAAAAAATTAGTTTTCAGAGCCAGTGGGATTTGATCCTATAGTGTCCCACAGGCTAGAGCCTTAGCGGCGGTCGGGTTAGCATCTCGGCTACCGCTCGAGACGAGTAAGAAGGGGAAGAACTTCCATTTTCTTACTGTATTCTGCTACAAAGCGAAATAAAAAAGTTGGGATTATTAATCCCACATTCGTTGTGCGGATGTTCTTCACGACTTTAAAAACAAAAGCACATCGATCATTTGTTGATTGCCTTCGAGTAATAAAAATTATTATTTTGCCACACAACACAGTAATACATGCAGGACACGTCTGCACCCCTTCGACAAATCACATAATGACACCTTAGCAACCTATCGACCAATCATATGATGCCATTTATCACGCATTTATCATATGGTGATTCCATGTGTACTTTAAAATTTGCATCGCCACATCAGCCCATCCAGTTCGTTCATACCACATCAACAAGGTCCTCTGCCATGTATACGTTAGATAGCATCTCAGGTTTCATGTCTGTCAAGCTCAACATGTGCCACATCAACCTCAGGATTCGATTCGTTAAGTCAATCGAATCAGTTCAATAGATCATCAGGTGGCCCTCGAATGTGTGCCAAAAATATCAACGTATGGGGTTCATCAGTGTTAGAGGTCATTAGTGGATGCCATCAATTTTCTCGTGTAGCGTGAGGCTTCATTATGAGAGAGTGTTAGGCAATTCAATTACATCTGTGTGGTGGGTAGAAAAGATAGCATTGTTAGCTGGTGCATCAGAGGTATGCCTTGAGACTACCTATCACTACGATGGAGTTAGTGATGAGTACTAGTGTTGTCGCTCTTAGTGCTGACAACTTGGATGTCAACGCTAGCAGTCAGAAGTGTAGGGTAGGGTGTCAGCCTATGCCCACCATAGGAATTGTGTTGTTGTTAGACCAATCACACCACCATGAATAACAAAAAAATTGTGTCAAAAGAAATTTCGTGTCGAACCAGGTCAAACAAAAAAGCAAATTTTGTACTTGAAAATTTGCATCAGCTAATGTCTCAATTTCCATGCAAGCTTCAAGAGGGGGTCCCAATTTAGGATTTATGCTCCATTAACCAGTCAACTGCTTCCTCAAAAAATGAGTCCACTGGTTCGCTTTCACTCTGTAATCAAATTGGCTTTGATACCAATATTGATTATTGAACCATAAGCATCCAAAATATTATTCATAAGTAATGGTTTAAATACAATTGAAATTAGCTAAAGATAGCCAACGTGTTGCTACTGTGAAGATAGCTAATCAAAAATAATATGGCGCTAACTAAGCTAACAAACTAACAATACGTAAAATAATAACCATAAGATATTCTAAACAATGAATATCTTCAAGGTTAAATAAATAATATAATAACTAACAACTAAGGTAATAATTAAATTACCCTAACATAGATATATGTAGCATTCAAAAATAAAATGTTGACACATTAGTGTCAAGTTGGTGGGCTACACAAATAAGACTATGGAGATAATATAGCTAACAACAATACGAAGGATGAAAGAAATTTTATGGTGATGTGTGGGTTGAAATGTGAGGGTTTGTTCAAGGTCACATTAATGGACTCTTTAAATTATATTATGATAGAAATTTTGCTCAAATGGTTTGGTTGAAACTAATTATTTTCATGAAAAAAGGCTCATACCTAACTTTAATGGATATAAGAACATATAATGGGTGATCAACACAAATAAATTATGCTAGGTTGACTATAGATTAAAATATTATATATATAAATACCCTTGCCTCCTTGGGTCATACCCAAAAGTGGCATCCCTTCTCGAATGTTTTATATATATATATATATATATATATATATATATATATATATATATATATATATATATATATATATTATGATATGAAACAAACCCATATGATATTTGTAACTATTCCATAGAAAATAAAAACTACACATTTTTGGTCTCTCTTAGTAAAAAGTGAAACTATATATTTTTTAAAATTTTAAATAAATTTTTAATATTTTGTTATTTAAGAAGATTTAAATCATAATAACTATTTAAAATTTTACAAACCTATTATAAAATTTAAAACATTATAACTAAAATATATTAATATGTTATATGATTTGTATTATATCAATGTGCATGGTAAATCCTATTATAATATAGATGTTTATATTATTAAATATCAAAGGATTTGTGAAAATAAATTAAATCTTTTTTTTGAGTAATACTTATTTATACACATCCACCATGGGGGTTGAACCCGGGTCACATCACCGATAATGCAAGTGGCGTCCTTACCGGTAGACCACACAAATAAATTTAATCTTGAAAAAATATGTTTTAGAATCTAGAAAAAAAGAGGTTGAGTGATTGTTATTTCAAAATAAAATTTTAAATTGGTTGCTAATTTTAAGTTAGTGTCACATATATTATTCACTATCACAACATAAAGGGCCATCATAGTAGATGGTGCCATCATTGGCTTCACAACAAGCAACATCATCCTAGGAGACACCACCATCATTGACTTTGGATGAAGTCATAGCTCAATTAAAAGCCATAAATGAGAGGAAGTAGGTGAGGCCAAGGAACAAAGTGCTAGATGACAACATGGTATTGGCAGGGCCACTGATAGTGTCAAGGATGGGGCCATCATCATCACAAAAGCATGGCAAAGAGTGACCATAGAGATCTAGAAAAAAATAGCAATTGCATGCACTCAAGCAATGAGTCTCTTATCATTGGATTTTGATCAACAAAGCCAAGAAGGATACGGGAGAATGGGAATTTTAATAATTAATTTGGTAGGAACTCTCAACCAATGTAGACTTAGCCCACTGATCACTAACAATGACAAGACAACTAAGTCAATGGTGCACGAAGAACATGCAATAGACTATAGTGAAGAGCTTGAGGAATATTCAAAGGCCCTAATTTTTTCCTCTAAAGAAGAAATTTTTTATTTGTGGCATAAGGGGGACAAAGAATGTGGACTTGACTTAGACCCATGTCTCTTAGTACATTCAACTTTAAACTCTAAACCTAGGGCATACAAGCGAGGCGATCAATAAAGCAAAGTGTTGTCAAATAAACCAAAGGAAACACTAAAGCGTAGTCTAACCAAAATAGAAGATAAATAAACTAAGCATAAAAGGGGAAAATAAAAACAAAAACATTGCTTAAAATTGTGAAAGGAGCTAGTCCAAATGGTTGTAGGTGAGTATCTAATGCTAGAGAAAGTTTTATCACTAAAGGACAAGACTTTGGTAGGAATATTTATGGGTTTCTCCATCAAACCAAAAACTTTACGAGATTGGATAAAAAATAATTGGTTGAAAGTTTTGGGCTATACTCCTACATGTCATGTGATGACGAAGGATTGGATGGTTTTTGTCTTCCAAAAGGTAGAAGATGCTAGAATCATAAAAATAGAATACAGAGTTGGTGGTTCAGTGTTTTGCATCTAAAATTATGGACTCTAGGGTTCGATCCATGCTCTAATAAAACTAAAACAATTCCTATCTAGGTCAACCTATGCTCTTTACCCCTAGAATTTTGGAATGAAAGAATGCTACTTGAGATTGGGAACTCCCTAGGATTTTTTCTTGGAGTAGACATGGAAAACTTAAATGTATTCATAAAATAGTAGCTCATATCTGAGTGGAGCTTGATCTCAGTTTAGGGTTGTCGAAGACCATGGAGTTTGTATCAGAAAATTGGATTTTCTTATAGAAGCTACATCGGGGTGCCTTTTTGATGTAGTAATTATCACCATTAAGGTTATCTTAAGGCATATTGTGAAATGGAAAAGAGAAGAGGGCAAGAGACTATACAAAATAAAGTTGAAAGTGCTTCTAGTCAAAAACATTTAGAGGTAGCGATGACCAATGCTCAAATATAGGAGGGCCTATTCAAGACTCTTGAATCATTTAAAGAAATGTTTACTATCATCAATATCTAATCAAAGGAGAAAGAGTTGGTTTTCAAATGTAATAGAGTATCTTTCTATGAGGGAAGGGATACCACACCTACAATTGACAAAGCATATGGATGCATTTTAGTAGGTAACTAGAAAATCTTAAACCTAAAATTTTATTTTTTGGGGGATGGGTATTTGAGTTCAATTAATGATAAACTTGATAAATTATTTTGTCATGGGCCAAGATCCTATATGGAGGGATCGAAATGCCATAATTTAGATAGAACATTTCAAGAGAGTGGTGCTATCAAGGACTTAGAAAAAATAAAGGAGAAAGGTATAAAATTTTCTAAGTTTTTACCCTCTTTAGCTAGATATATTTTAGGTCGAGGAAGCAAGTAGGGATTAAATAATGCTAGTAGGATCTCTTCCCCACCAAGTTCTCCAAATCTCCATAAGACAAGCACATATTATGGCAGATATACTCTAAGAGTCATGAAAAACGTAAAGGAGATATTAGGTATGGTCAAGTATTAGGGGGCTTGGGTCTTGAGACATGTCAATCTTAGGAGTTTATAGTAGGAAGGAAATCCTACTTAAAAAATGCACAAGATAAAAAAACTTTGAAGAAAATTTTATTTGACAAACAAAAATCTATAGTTTGGGTTCTTACAGCAGGATAACCCCAAGGGAAAGGGTATCAATGATCATTTCTCTTTAAATGTTAGAGGGATTGGGGCTCCTCATAAAAAATAGCCCTAAATTTTTATTTAAACTTCATAAGCAAGATATAATTTTACTCCAAGAGACTATGCTAGATGCAAAAAAAGCAATATCCATACTTATCTCTCTCCTGCCAAATTGGAAATTTGTAGGATTAGAATAAAAATGAAGGTCAGGGGGAAATGTAACAGGATGGAATTTCTCCTTCCAAATAGTTGATAAGGTTCATATTGAGGTAGGTGTGGTTCCAAAATTACATTCTAAGGAGCTAGGTAAGTTTATTTCTATAGTCAATTTGTATGGTCCTTATGGTAATATAAGGCAATTTTGGGAAGAATTATTTATATAAGAATTCTAAAGAAAAGGAAATGTAGTGGTGGGAGGAGACTTAAAATTTGTAATTAAAAGAGCAAAAATATAGGGGGAGGAGTCTAGAATGTATTCCCTTGCTAAATTTCTCCTACATAAAATCTAGAATGTAGAGTTGTGTAATGTAGAACCTATTAAATTAGTTCCCACTTGGAGGAATCAAAGGACTAGAAGACAAGGTATTTCTAAAAGGTTGGATAAATTTTTAGTGTCAAAAAATCTCATAGTTGAAGCAAAAATACTGAGGTCTTGGATAGATCAAGGTGAAGTATTTGACCATTCACCATTTTTCTTACAATTTGAAAAGGATCAAGAGAAACTAATAGGATCTTTAGAGTTCAATACTATCTAGTTGAAAGATTAGGAATTTATAAATATAGTAAAATATGAGTGGAGACATATTGACCTAACAATAGAAGATACAAACATGTTTCAATTTTCTAAAAATTTGAGAATCAAATCTACTACAATCTCATGGGCCAAAGGTAAATATTGGGAATAGAGGCAAAGATAGTGGACATAGAATCTAAATTAAATTATTTATATAGTCACAAAGGTAATGATGTTTTTTCAAACAAAGAGAATTTACAAGTAAACGAGTTGGAAAAAAAGAAGAGAAAATTGTTAGAATGGAAATATGTAAAGAGAAAATTGTTAGAATGGGATGGAACAAGAGGATGCGAATACAAAATTATTTTAAAAGTATGCAAAACAAAGAAAATTTATAAATACAATATGAGAGATGAAAGGGAAGGATGGAAGAAATATGAGAAGGTCTCAAGAAATAATAGGATTAGGAGTATCCCACTTTAAGAAAATTTATCAAGAACCCAATAGAGCATATACTGAAGGAATCATTAAGCTAGCACTTTATCTATCTAATATGGTCAATAACAAAGTTAAAGAGACTTTGATGATAGAAGACACTAAGGGTAAGCTACAAATAATAGTTAAATCATTTCAAAAAGGGAAGAGTCTAGGACCATATGGTTGGACCATTGACTTTTATGTGGGTTTTTATGAGTTGTTAGAAGAAGATATTTTAAAGTTGGTTGAGGAATCAAGGACTTCTAGGTAGGTACTCAGGTCTATCAATACAATATTCTTGGCCTTGATTCCTAAATAGGATAACCCAAAATAATTTAACTTTGTTGAATAATTTAAGAGCTTGAAGAGCTTTTTTCGAGTATCATTTTGAAGTCGAAGAAGGAAGGTTTTTCGCCTTTAAAAGAGAGCTTATTTAAGAGCCTCTATGGTCACTTTTTCTCTCCCTCTTGAGATTATAGATAGAGAGCTACCTTTTATTTTGAACGCCGTGCTCGCGACATGGCTATTTTAAGAGCATTTCATCCTCTCTCTCTATTTAAAGAGGGGAAGCAGGTAGAGCTTTTAACTTTGTTGAATAATTGTAGCGAAAGCTTTTAAGAATCTGATATTTTATCTAAGTAGTGGTGGGACTTTGATCCATCATCGCGATTTTGAATGTCGCACCTAAACCTTTTTTGGCCCTTTTAAAATAGAGGTGTGTGCTAGCTTTTTGAATTTCGTCATGCATCTTTCGTTTCCTACAACTTGGCTAATTTGATTTGAAAAGGTTCATTCGATTCATAGTAACACTAATCGGTCGATGGATAGGCTAACGAATGGATGGAATTTTTGATAGAATATGGGATTGATCTTTATAGAATTATTTCTAAAAAAATAGCATAAATTCATTCTCCCTTGAGTGATCTTATGCATGGTTTAACAATTCATTGGGAAACATAAATTGCTAGTCTCCGTATGGAAAAACGATGCATGCTGGAGATAGCTTAAGTAAGAACTCGACCAATCAAACATGCATGCATTATTACTATTATTACATCTGTAATAACCCTACCCCCCTTCCAATTCTTCATTCATTTGTCTCCTTTTCTTTAGCAAAAAGAGCTCGCACCGCCCCTCTGTTTTACAAAGGCTGAGTGGAGCTCCCGATCCTTATTTAAAACAGAGAGGCTCCGATCAAAGTGGAATTGAAGTCATTCCGATCTTCCCACTTTTCCCTGTTAGGTTGACAATTGAACTAGAATAGGCATAATCAAAGTTTATTTTTGGAAGGAATAGAAATATCAAAACCACCTAGCCTATAATTGGGGGGGCCCATCCCGGACGAATCGTTTTCGTTGAATAGTTACGTTGTTATTCCTAACCCCTAATATAGTTGTTCTCCTTGAAGAAATGAGTATGGAAGAGATGGAAATGAGGATGAAATTACCTTATACAAGGATCACATAGGTTTTATGTATGTGATGTTTTGGTCCTGAGGTTCTTTTATGTGATTAAGCATTCTGAATCTGCATTGACATTGGGGTGCGAAATGCCAGGCAAACATCAGATACCATGGTAGTTTGTAAACAATGAGTGTTCATATAGACCAGGAATTTAGGGCTACCAGACATGATTTTCTATCAGAGATGGCCGATGAATCAGGTTGGGAAGTGATTAGCAGCACACTCTCACCCTCCTCTCTTTAATAATAGATAGAGGCCTTTTGATTTTAAAAATAGAGAGGTCACCCTCATATTTATAAGGGGATTTTTGGTTTCAGAATTAGATTGATTAGTGATGCACTTGGAACCATTAAAATAGAGGGCACTTGATCGCCCTCATATTTGAAAGGGGGGCAAGAAGGAGAGGGGAAGATCGTTGTTTTTCAAAATTGCATTGGTGGGGAACAAGAGGGATCATAAGACATAGTAGGCCTGGGGTAGAAGGGGTTCACTATTGATAGGTAGGTGAGAATTCATTCTCCTCTATCCATCTCCATTGGGTAGATGTCAGGCCACCTCATCTATATTGGACCATGCAACCAACACTCGATACACTTCCACACCCAAAATTAAACGTTTGTGTACCATCTCTAGCCTGAAAAGAGGGGACAAGAGGGGTAGCTGCCTGATCCCCTAATCCACTCAACCCACTCTAGTAAGCATTCAATCGCTCTCCTCTCCCCCTTATATTTTAAAGGTAAAGGTAAAGGTTAACTCAATCTTAAGGTTGCAATTCAATAGGGTTGTTGGAAACAAATTTACTTTAAGGGCATAGATCTAGAGAATCGAGTTGATCTAGAAGAACCAAACCTTGAAGACGGGAGAGATTCGTAGTTGCGAGTTGTCTTATGTTACCCTTTAAAATAGAGATGAGATTCCCCTCCCCTCTCTTAAAAGAAAATCTAGATTCTCATTCACAGTGGAAAAAGAGCTTGAAGAGCTTTTGACGAGTATCATTTTGAAGTCGAAGAAGGAAGGTTTTTTGCCTTTAAAATAGAGCTTATTTAAGAGCCTCTATGGTCATTTTTTCTCTCCCTCTCAAGATTATAGATAGAGAGCTCCCTTTTATTTTGAGTGCTACACTCGCGGCACGACTATTTTAAGAGCATTTCATCCTCTCTCTCTATTTAAAGAGGGGAAGCAAGTAGAGATTTTAAATTAAAGGTGCCACATTTTTATTCTTTGAGAAAACTTGAGAGCTCTTAAAAAGGGGCCCTTTATCGACTTCAAATTCGAAGCAGTCGAGGCTCAGGTCGAGGTCTGTTATATACAAAATTCTGAGTGCATGAATGTGCTCAACCATAATTTCGTATATAAGCTGACCCCATGGGTTTTGACTGCTTCTTTCGCTTAAAAATAAAGTGGAGGAGTTATTCCTCTTTCTCTAGATTGCTTGCCTTGGGGGAAAACTTGAGATCCCATTCACTGAGTTGATCGGGGGGGTCGGTGGTATTTATTATTCACTTGGAAAAGAAGGAATTCCTCATTGGCCCAGGGTGCAACGGTCAAAAGGGTTATTTGGGTTGGTCAAGCTTGGATCCTTTCGATCGCCCCTCAAGCCTTTCGGATTCATTCATGAAAATAGGTGCCCTTATCCATGCCATCGATATCAAAATCCTGTTCACGCTTCTAATTAGAGCTCCATTCCATATCTATAGCTATCGGTGGATTGGCTTCATCATCGAGACTTTGAAACACACACACGATAGGAACGAAAATCCATACCTCCAAATTTTCCTTCCAAGGATAGATGGGCCCAAATAGCGATCATGGTCCAGATCCAAGGAGTCCCTCCCCTCAGATTTTAAAAGCCCTTTTAAACATGGGGTAGCAAGTAGCTTTTAAAGTTACTGCAATGACGAATCGATGCTTTAAATTGATTATATAAACCCCATGAACTGCACTTGATCGAAAAGGTAGATGATCAGACAAGGGATTTCCCTAAATACCTCTCCTCTCGATGAGCGAGTGACAAGGAATCAAGAATGCTTGCTATGGCTCCCTCGACTACCATTTTTTTAGAGGCCGAACTATACACATGCCTCCTTATGTTGTTGTATTTTAGTGAGCCCCTGAGGAAGGTAGAGGAACACTCTCTATCCTCAAAAGAGCTCTCTATCTATAATTGTGACCTCTTGAGATATAATTAGGAGCTACGAACTACTTTAGAAGTGGAAGTGTTCAACTGTCGAAATGCTCGCCTCTCTATCTTAAAAATGGGCTTTTACCAAAATACGGGGTTGAAGGAAAATAAGTTGATCGAACTGCCAAGAAAAGTGAAAAGCTTTAAATTGTCTTATGTTTCTAAGATCGTCTTATGGTGATCCCTCTATCTTGATTTCTATATGTTATATCAAATTAACAGATAGATATTATTACCAGATAGAAAGGAAACTCTTTAAGACTATTCAACATAGAAAGAAAGGGATCCTTTTATATACGGTAAACCTTTAACCTTTAAAAGGAGTTATGAAAAAGGAACTGTTTTTAAAGGGAAACCCGGAAAACTGAATAAAAAATGAAAACTGAATGAAGAATGAAAACGAAGAATGAAAACCCTCTCTATCTTCAAAATCAAAATCTTCCTCTCTATGAATACATCCCTTCTTTTAAAAGGTAATAAAGATATCTACATAAATCTCTTATAACATATATAAATATATGTATCTTACCCTCCATCCATTTTATTCTTTTGAGCAAGTCAAATGTTTAAATGAAATTCAAAAACTCTGGCTCCTCTCATTAAAGCTCTCTATTTTTAAACCCCTTTAAAACAGAGAGGAATTTAGTATTTCTCTTTCGCTTTACCAAAAAGAAATATACTGCATTCCTTTCCTTTCTCGAGCTGCATTCCTTTCCTTTCTCGAGATAGAGAACCGGAAATCGGGAATGCCCTCGAAGGCAAAACCAAGAACCTTTCTCTCTCTCCTTGAAGGCAAAACCAAGAAAGGTTGGATCTCTCTCCTTTTCTCTTTTCTCTCATTTCTAGATTTCTCTCCGAAATATTTTGATTTTGAAAATAGAGAAGGAGAGGAAGATTTTGATTTCTTATTTTATTATCACCTAGTAATAGATCGAAGGGGGAGAGCTAAAAGGCATAGATATCACTAGCAACAAAAACAAGAGCCAATACTTACCACTGGATCAAAGTTTACCACTAATCAATCCACCAAGTTCTATTGGATGGATAGATAGATATATGGATAGGGGAAATTGACTGGCATCAAATTATTTTACCATTCAAGGGAAACATCCATCCATAGTATCAAGTTCAAAGGCCAACCTTACCAATACCACCACTGGAACTACTAGTTTAATTGGAACTACTGGTTGAAAGGGAAGGGATGAACTAGTTTTTAAGCCCAGACCTATAGTAGGGAATACCCTCCAAAATACTCTGTTTATAATTGTTTTCATGGGTATTGGTACAACGCATTGCTATGGAAAACATCATGTGGGAGGGTGATTGTGGGTGGTCCTATTTAGAAATTCTCTTCACGAGGATGGAACTGCAATGAAAAAGAGCTTTAAGTCTCTCGATGAAGTCAGAGCATGGTACAGTATGGTTGACATAATAAAAAATGAGAAACATGGGTCTAATATGACTTGGTTCAGAATGCTTCAGAATGCGTGTGGAAATATTTCATAAAAAAAACCAAGAATCAAGGGTGACCTTACTTTCAATCATACCAAATTATTGTTAGGTTTCACAACCCCTCATCAGAAAGGGGCAATAATCATTAAAAAATTAGACGGTTGTCTAAAATCAGACGGTTGTCCAAAATCAGATGGTTGTCGAAAATCAGACGAGAGTGAAAGAGTTGGAGGCATGAATGAATAATGATCCTAGACATGGTGATTCTCCATAAATTGCTGATGTGGTATCTCCAAGGGAATAACCTTTGATTTTGAGGTATAGAGCCTCAGTGAGAACTCAATCATGAAAGGTTGGGATGATAGAGGCTCTGGTCAGGATAATGGTATGATTAGAGAGTTGTTGCTAGATTTTCATAAAACCTGCCTGGCTGCACAAGGA
The DNA here is from genome assembly GCA_028583015.1 of Wollemia nobilis. Taxonomy (NCBI): domain Eukaryota; kingdom Viridiplantae; phylum Streptophyta; class Pinopsida; order Araucariales; family Araucariaceae; genus Wollemia; species Wollemia nobilis. Next base: position 16,781 of record JAQPPZ010010914.1, read on the forward strand.
GAGGTAAAGCCAAGACACATAATCATCTTCAAAGATGGAGTAAGTGAATATCAATCTGACTAGGTATTGAATGTTGAGATAGAGGCTATATTAAATTCAGAGATGGAGTTAGCGAATCTCAATCTGACCAGGTCCTAAATGTTGAGACAGAGGCTATATTAAAGGCATGTGATTATCTTGGGGAGGGCTATAAATCCAAAATTACCTTGATTATTGCTCAGAAGAATCATCACACAAAGCTCTCCCAGAGTAATCCAAATGGCAACGTCCAGCCAAACAATGTGCAACCAGGAACAATAGTGGATACACAAACATGTCATCCAAGAAATTATGATTCTTTTCTCTATCCTTAGAATGGGCCAATAGGAACATATAGGCCTACTCATTACCATGCGTCACTTGATGGAAACGGGTTCTTTGTATATGACCTACAACTTCTTGTCCATGCACTTTCTCGTGTGTATCGAAGAAGCACCACAACAATATCTGTTGTTGCTCCTATAAACTATGCCCATCTTGCAGCCACCCAGATGCCATAGTTCCTCAAGGTAGAGGAGCTATTCGAGTCTGCATATTGGTCAGGAAGAGGTTAAGGATCAACTGCTTTAGGAAGAGGAAGTGTTCCAGAGCTTCCTAAGCTGCATTCAAAAGTTTAGGATACAATGTTTTTCTGCTAAGTATTTTTGGACTAATCAATTGGATTGGATTATTAAAAAATGAAAGGTTGGTGGAGTATGCTACCTAGGTCTCATCCCCTTACCATGGATAGTATCCTTGTCGGTAAATGTGTTAATTTCAACCCATAATTTCTCTGTACTTCTCCAACTTCACATGATTTCTCTGAGCAAAGACAAGATTAAACAGTTAGCCTTTCTATTTCTCCCATCACTCCATTGCTACAAGAGGGAACAGTCAATATTATTATTTATATAGTAATGCCACAAATAAGTTTCTAGGTCTAACAATCCTAGTGTGGGCAGCAATAACCTATTTTGAATTACACCAAATCAGTCGGTCATTTATGAGTCTCAACCTATTTGTTACATTGCATCTAGTGGCATATAAGTTTAGTTTCTAATACGTATATAAAATACTCGACTATACCATTCCTCGTTAAAAAGTGTTTTTCCTGATTCTTGGTTGTTTTCTTGTTATTTGAAATATGACCAATATACGACAATATTTCTTGGTTATACTTCTCAAGGCCCATATTGGAAAGAGAGCATTCATTATGGAATCCAAATGTGCTAGGAGGCTCTCCTCATTATTTTCTTACGTTTCCATAGTGGTAATGAAAGAGGGTTACCTAGATTCCCTTGGCTATTGTTGGAGAATAGGCACCTTTGCTCGAGATTCTTACCGATACAATTTGAAGAAGGTCTGAGCTGAGTTTCCCAAGTTTTATCATTCTTCCATTGAAATAAAAGTGCTAAAATCATTTATTTCTATACTTCTACTATGCGGTTTGAAGCGGGAGTCAGCCCCCTACATATGGGGGGAGCCTATTGATTAGAGAAGTTTAGAATCAGCCCAAGTAAGAAAAAAATGAAAGGAGTGAGAAAACGAGGAACAAACTATAAGGAAAGGTAACTGTGAAGAATATTTACCCAAGTTCTATAAATCCGTAGGAAGGAGGAGACAGAGTAGGGATTCCTTACCCAAGTCCAACGAATTCGTGAGAAGGAGGAGACAGAGTAGGGGTTACTTACTCGCCAAGGTGTCGAAACGAGAGAGTACTCATAAACGTGGTTTCTATCGTAACTTTAGCACTCATATTTACTATTATTCTAAAATATGGTGTGTTCAAAAAATTAGATTCTTGGTTGCCCCCTTCTCAAGAGAAGTTGGACACTCGAGAATGGGATAAAATTGTGCTCATCTTGAGAATCATATTTTACTCCGTCAGTATACTATTCGGTATCCTATCTGGGAGAAATCAAGATGATTGATATCAAAATCTACCCCCCTTGGCGGTAGAGAGGAGAAGGCTTTTAAGAGTGCCCGCTTGCTTGAAGGAGTGAGTTCACTATATTTGTTATTTGTTGTAGGGTTCATCCCTCCGTTCACCATAGGAGGACTTACTGGAATAGTACTGGCAAACTCTAGGCTAGACATTGCTCTGCATGGTACTTATCATGTGGTTGCACATTTCCTTTATGTACTTTCTATGGGAGACATTTCTGCTTCATCTGCTGGATCTTATTTTTGGGTCAGTAAAATTTTTGGTCGAGCATACCCTAAAACTTTAGGTCAAATCCATTTTTGAATCACTTTATTCGGGGTGAATCTGACCTTATTTCCCATGCATTTCTTGGGGCTCTCGGGTATGCCACATCACATTCCAAATTATCCATATGCTTACATTGTATGGAATTCCCTTAGCAGTTTCAGCTCTTATGTATCTGTAGTTGGAATTTGTCTTTTCTTCGTGGTCGTAACAATCACTTTAAGCGATGGAAACAACTTTCGATGTGCTCCAAGTCCCTGGGATGTTGAGTAGAGTCCAACCACACTGGAATGGATGGTACAAAGTCCTCCTGCTTTTCATACTTATGAAGAACTTCTGGCTATAAGGGATACGATTTGAAGGGAAAGGTAACTTTTCATACTTATGAAGAACTGTAGGCTTTCGGCTATCAAAGAGACGACTCGAGGGGAAAAGGAAGAGGAACAAAGATGATTATGAACATGGCTATTTAATTTAATGGCTATTTTATTTCTTTTTTTTTAAACTTTGTTGAATAATTATTCTTATAAAATTTATAAACAATTATGTTATTATTTTTCTTTAAATCTTGCTAAAAAATCTTGGTCCATTGAATAAATTAAGAGTTCATGATATTCAAGGCTTAACTACTCTACATATGTAAATATAAAATAAGATAAATAAACAATTCACTTCAACACCAATTAATTAAAAAAGTAGAAGATATCTTAGATCATAGATTTTCCACACCTAAGAAGGAAATAAATAAAGTCCATCTACCTCATTAGATGGTGAAGGTATTGACATATTACTTAGAGCAATCGCTAAAATAAACTAAGAAGGATACAAGGGATGATAATTTACAATGTGCATGTTCAAATTTAGAAAAAATTGAAGGAGAAAAGGATGTGTAAAAAATATTTAACAGAAAGAAGGTGGAAGAGATCTAGTTTAATCTAGGAAAATCATCTTGAATTTTCTCAAGTAATAGAAAATTATCTAAAAAAGGAAAGTAATGTGGAGTTTATACTTTGAACTTGTAACAACCCTCATAGTACAACTATTATCTACATATGAATTGATGAACTATGCCTGCTTTTATTCCTAGAATGTCATACTACTTATGGTTGTTATGCTTGTAGAACCAGGTAAACTTCTTCGATGGACAAAAAAAGGTTGATCGAAGAAGGTAATATGGGATATGAAGGCGGTGTGAAATATCACCATGGCTCCTAAGTACATGGACAATCACATAAATGTATACATATAGGAGCATATATAATGTTTGATTGCATTATGTAAATGTTTTGGATTGCATGCTATATATATTCTTTGCTTTTGAATAATTAAAAAATCTAAACTTTCAATGGCAATGAAAGTGTCAAGGGCATGAGAGCCATTTTGGTGATTTAATTAATAACACCAATTTTGAGTTTATAAAATAAAATAAGACTTAATAAATGAAATAATAATTATAGAATAAAAATTATAAATTAAAATTAAAAAAAATTACTAATGGGCATAATGGGGTTAAGGAAGGTATCTCGAGTTCGATAACTGTGAGCAAATTCTCATTATTGTTTTAACCTCCCCATGTTCTGAAGAGTAAAGAGACATTTCACTGAGGTGGGGGGAATTACTCATCTTGAATTTTCATCTAGAAATATTATATTACATCTGGATTTGGGTGTCTCTTTTATGCATGACTAGAGAGGATTGGATAGGAAGGGAAGAAGAAACTAGCAGTGCAAACACAATATTTATAGGTCAGGATCTTGCTTTTGGTTATTGTGTTTGTAAGAATTGATGCTTGTATTGAATTGGAAATGCTTGGTATTCATGTTTGTAATTTATGGTTATAATAATTTTACATTCTGAGATATGGTTGAAAGATAATTTTATTCATTCGACTATAATAAAATTATTCATTCGACTATAATAAAATATTTTTGAGAATGGTGATGTTCCCGTGCTTGTTGATTTTATGCTTTCTGAATTTCCATTCTTAGAATCTAGTGTCTTGTTGAAATGTTATTTCTTCAATTGCGTGTCATGAATGGGTGGGGATTTGCTTATCTGTGTGAATTAAATAACTCATCATCAATTTCTTGTAATATCTTATTCGGTGCCATTTGTGTTAATAGTAGAGTATGTGGCTATTGAAACTGAAAATTTTATGATTCAACAAAATGCATGTTTGATGAAAGGGAAGTGTAGAAAAAAACTTCTTACTTGCTTGTACGCATTATGGTATGAAATTAGAATTTAGATTATTCTTTGTATTCATGATATCATGCATTGCATATAGTATAGATCCATTTTGATCCTTAGTTGGTGTTAGCCAAGTTATTGATAACCGATTATGATTCTAAAAAATAAATGCATGGCAGACCTTCCAATATAATAATATTTTTACATGCAACAATGATAAGGATTCCTTTTCAATTTCATTTTCCATACTGAGAGACATGTTGTATGTGAAACATACAGAACTAATGTCTCTAGAATTAGAGCAATAATAAATTCTAAATTTGAATCGACCTTCAATGATAAAATATTTCATGGTCGAAATGTTTACTTTGAGACCTGTACCATTGTAGGAAATTTGTGGCTGCCTATTAGTGACTTCCTGGATCTGAAAGTAACACTCTTCAATTATTATCAATATGTGAAAATGTTGAATAGGTTAGATGTTTGTAATCAAGTACTCTCAGCATGAAATTTTATTATCTTGCATATGTGATTATCGTATTCTCTTACAATTGGAAAACTATAGTTGTGCTGTGAAAATGAGTTACTTATAGATTTAAAGCATTTATTAGTGGAATTTATAATTAAGTATGGAAACTGGGTTATTGGAGATGCATTATCATTTAATGATGTGAGTCTTTGAAATAATCTAAATGTTGGGATGAATTTATCTTCTTTTAGAGAAAATGACATTCTTCTAATTTATTTCCAATAGTAGACGTAGGAGTTAGATTTACAATATAGCTATTTCAATATCCTGAAGGACCCTTATCCGAAGTAAGCCATCATATAATTGTTGATTTTTAAAACCCTTTCATTAAATATAAATTAGTAGGAAGACCTTCAATATAAATATTTATGGTCACATAATTTATCATCGTAGAAGCTTCAATATTGGATCAAGGTCTTTGTATGTGAGAAAGATTTATCATTGAGTAAAAATTTCAAGACCTCATTTAATTTGTTATTTTTTTAGTAATACTTTTTGTAAACATCTATTGTAGGAATTGAACCTGATCACATCACCAATGCCAATAAACCATTTAATTTGTTATTTGACAGATCATATTTTAAAAACATGTGAAGCTATATAATACCAGAAACTATTATTTTATAGACTCTGTTAAAGAATGAGATAGTGAGCGAAAGTTGCTAATTAATCCACTTGAAGATTTAACAAGGTTTGATGCCTTTCACATCAAATTTAAAAGGAATTATAAGTTGTATCCTATTAAAACATTAAACATATAAGCCATGTGTTTTAATCATATTCAGGCCTTTAGAGAATCAAGGTAGTGAATTAAATATTATGACTTTAGGTTTGAAGAATATAGTAATCGATTTATCTTTCCGTTACTGTGCACCTAATATTCTCTATCATTACAAGTGCTTCTCTAGGAGGAATACGAATTCTATTAAAGAAAGGTTTAAATTATTAACTTAGCTCCTTAACTTTAAACAATAAAATTTGATATTAAATGAATCATGGTCTATTTTATTTAGGGATGTTTTCTTCGAATGGAAGCTTACATTATTAAACATGTATTTATTTAGTAACTATGATATGGGGTTATTATAAATTAATTGAGCCTTCCTAATAGTTAGGATAAACTTATTAAATTCATGCACAAAAGTTATTTTAATTTCGTATCTAACAGTTAAATGAACAACAATTTGGAGTGTAGGACCATGTTCAATATTCCAAAGAATGAGATTCGAGTTAAACACTTGTGTGTCTTTTGGGAAAATTCAAGTGAAAGATTGAATGAAGTAAAGCATTATTAGGGTACATGAAGTCTCTATATATGTTCCTTAAGGGTATCTTGATTGATGGTTTTATATAAAGTCCTTTCATGTATGAAGGGTACGCTAATTATGGAAAATTAAATTTTGTTTTCTAAACTTTCTTAAAGGAATAAGATCATGCGAAACATGTTTAGTTTATCTTTAGCCACCCTGTAGTTCTTAATAGGATATCTACTATTTTTACATGATTTTATAGGATATACTACTTTTATATGAATTTATAAAAATAGGGAAGAACTTTTTAATCATGTGCTTAATTCATGTTTAATATCATTAAATTACCAAATATTGAAAGCAACACATGCTTTACTAGAAGAGGAAGTCTGGTGAGTCACTTAAACCTTAGCTAGATCAACGAGAAGGATGAATAACCTTAAAAACCCAATACTGGTGGGTTTGATAGGGTACTCACTATGACTCGAGAGTGACTATTTCTTGACGAGATGGGTCAAGACAAGAAGGAGATGAGGGGCAGTATGGGATGCTTCCTCTATTGGATAATATAGATATTACATAATTTGGTTCTTTACTAATGTACCTTCATGGGTACATATTTAGTTTAGGATTATACTAGAAGATAAATAGTTTATTAGACTTATTTAATAAATGCACAAGTGTTAGAATGTGCAATTATGTAAATGTGCATGTAGTCCACATGTACATGAGTCTTAGGGTTGAGTGATAGGTAAGGAATCTATATTTCTATATAAAGGCCTTATTGTGAGTGATTGTGAGTAGTTTTTTAGAGTGCAAAAGTGATAGTAGTAGGCATAATGTAGCTCCATTTTGCTATCATGGAGTTGTTGCAAACTCCATGAGAGGAGCATTGTAATTTTTGTGAGATTTCTTATATGAGTATTTCTAGAGCTTTGTATCAAGTTTTATATCATATTTTATTGCATGTTAAGTTGTCATTATCACATTTATAACATTGCATGCTTATATCAATACTTGTGAATACAATTCCTTTGTTAGAAATAGATTATATTACATCATTTAGATCATGTAAATGTACCTTTATTGGTACCTACTTAGGACATTAGATTATTTTAGACGGAAGTTATCTAGTTACTTCATGCAATCTAATAAATGCACAAGTGTCAATGTGCAAGTTGTCCCTTGCACAACTAGGTAGAGTGTTGGCCAATGAACCTATTTTCCTATATAAAGGGCCATATACATAGAGCATGATATAGCAGTAGGAAGTAGTGTAGAAATTTGTGGTGTGATGTATTAGAGTGTGATGTAATGGAGTGTGATATGCTTAAAGCTTATTCTTGAGTAGTAAATTTATTCATGGAGCATTCATTTCCTCCATATATACTTTATATACATTTCCATAATTTCTATTTATAGTATATTTTCAGTCATATCACAGATTTACTTTATGTCATATTATTATGCATCTTGTGATTGCTATCTCCCATTACTTGTTACATCAAAAGTTAACCGTGGTATCAGAGCTATGGTAGATCAATAGGAAAACCACCATTATCATTGACCCTGAGTTTTTATCAACCTGATGTGCCATTGGACCGATCACTATAAAAAATTCTCAGAAGAGTCTAGGTGGTAGAATTATAGAGAACAACAAGTAAGGACTAAAAGAAATATTATTTTTTGAAATATTGAGATTGCATATGGCTAGAGTTTTTCATAGAGTTACAAGGGAAAACTCGTGAAGACTAGGACTCAACATTTGATCCATTAGTTTGATGAATCAACTAGTGAAGCTCATCTAATATATTTGGAGAAATTTACCTAAATTTTATTTCATTACAGGACATTAATTCTTAGATGATTGAGAAACCTCCTACAACAAAAAACTAGGAGATTTCAAATTTATTGCCCGAATATCGGAGTGCCTTCATAGTGTAGAGATTAGTTGCCGCAAGAGAAGAATACTACATAAGAGACTTCTAGAGAAGAATCATGGTAAATTCAAGAGATAGGAAATCTTCATTGCTAAATTCGAAACTTCACAAGAAAAAAAGGCCACAAAAGTCTTAATCAAAACAAAGGCCATAGAAGCCTTGATCCAAAAGAAAAGGCCATAGTAGCCTTGATCCAGAAGAAAATGCCATAGAAGCCTTGATACAGGAAAGGCCATAGAACCATTTATAAAGAAAATGCCATAGAAGCCTTGATACTAAAAAATACCATAGAAGCCTTGATCCTAAATAAGACTCTTGAAGAGATTATCTAATTCAGAAGTAGATTTTAGTACTAATACTTTGTTGTAGGAACATGAAGATCTAATGAGTTGGGAAAGCTTCCTACAAAAATGTTAGGAAGAGTATATTCTTCAAATGTAATCCAAAACCTAAAGCAAAAGAGATCAGGAGAAGATCTCATTGAGGAAATTCTAAACTTGGAAGAAGAAGAAGGACTAGCAATAGAATCAGAGTTCCAAGAGAAGATCTCACCATCAACACTTACATAAGTAGAAGGTTGAAGATAAGGTCTCAAGAAGACCGGACGAAGCTAAAAGATCAAAGGCCTTAGATATGTCTCTATGAGCATCCGGTAAATGGCTTGGAGAAACTTACTAAATATATCATCAAAGAAGTTCCAAGGAAAACTCATTAGAGAAATTCACTATTGGAGATAGTGAAATATTTGGGATAATTATCGCCATCCGAAAACAAGCCCAAGAAGAAAAATTTGGCAAGGAGTGCCAAATATTAGAAGACCTCAAGACATTCAAAATCTTGAGAAGAAGATCTTGTTTGAAGTTAGAATTCAACAAGAATCTTGAAGGAATATTCAGACAAAATAAGCCTACCAAATCCAGGAGATTTGGAGATTACCTCTCACAGTAAAAAGACACTACTTTAGAAAAAATGATCTCTTCAAATCTATAGAAAAAGGAGGATACTACAAGAGGAGAACAAACCACCAAAACTCTAGGCTTGTGAAGGAGAGTTTGAGACCATTATTTTGTGAATATGAAGTTGTTCAAGGTAGCCTACAAAGAGCTACAAGATATTACTCATGGCAATAACTTGGTGATCTTAGACACAAATATCTACATCCTCTACAAAAGTGGTGAAAAGGGCTTTCAAAAAAATGTAAGCAACTATTGGTGCAAGTAGATTCATTTAAGTGGATTATTTATCAAATTTTTTTAAGCACCTTAATTTGGATTAAAGTTGCATAAGGAGAATTGAATTACAGTATTCAAAAGTAAAAAAGAGAAAGGTTTCTTTAAAGTTCATTTTCACTTTAGGAGTTGATTAGATTATAGAATTTAAAACTATCTATCAACTACCTATCATCTACTTTGGAAAGAAAAATAAGACTAGCTCCTACTACCTTGCTTATAAGAGAATTACAGAATAATTCTTGAAGATTTATTTCATATTATTCTTGATTAGTTGTGGTAAATTTATTAAGTGCATTATCTTGAGAGTTGATTGGAGTGATAAGGTGTAATTATTAGTGTATTAAAAGTAAAAATTGTTATATGTATTTGCACTATTATTACTCTCAAAAGAAATTAGTTTTGTGCTTTTGAGAAGGGTATAAAATCTAGTTTGCATCAAGTGTCTAAGGAAACTCTTAAAGAACAAAAATCTACAAATCATAGTGGCCAATAGAAACCACAAAAATTGGTTAGTACAAGTGAATAAAAACTAACCAAAAGAAGCTTCAAATATTGAGACTTGGTGAGTCTCAAATCCAAAACACTACAGGGTTAAGTGCAGCAGAAAAAAAAAAAAAACTTCTATCTACAACATTTGTAAAGCTTGGATATATCATTAAATATCCAAGAAAAGAGGGTAAGGAGTCTATCCAAAGGGATGTACTCAAAACCCTAATTTGTGCATTCAAAATCTGCTACAAAATTAGACTATAAGACCTACAAGAAGGAGTGCAAAAAGGGTGCAATAAGAACGTATTATTCTCATAGAATATTACAAAGTATTGCACTACATTATTTGTAGGAAAAGGGTAGATTGAAGGTGCCACTAAAGGGATAAAAATTATAGGGAAATCCAGCCAAGAAAGGTCGAACATCAAGCAATAAATGTTGAATATCAAGCACTCCTCATCCACGATACAAGGAGCCATTTGAAGGGGCTCACACTTCACATATTGGATGGATGAACCTGTAAAAGGCAATGCACATATCAGATGATCATAAACCTAAATTTACATAGATAAAATGGGATCTCTCTTTTACAACCAAAAATATGGTAGATTCTACCTTAATCAATATGGACGAACAACGTAAAAGGATCACATTTAAGGGAACAAGGAACAAGGAGAATAAGAAATATATTTAGATATTGCTAGCTTGGTGAAGATTATCCACCAAAAGAATCACCTACAATGTCATTTGAAGCTCCAAAATCACCTCAACAATTTACCAACAAGAGAAGAGATGTCTTGCACTCCAAGAAACATAGCAAGAAAAGAAGAGGCATACAAAAAGGAGTTATACTCTCCTTGGAAGCATTACAATGAAAGAAATCCATGCAGAAAGGTTGAAATCCACTTGGAATGGATTATCTAAGGGATCATACATTTCTTTATGTTCAATAAAACTCATTAACGAGTTACAAACATCCACACAAGTGTTTATGAATTACAAGATGAGTAAGAAGCTAGTAGTGCGTTACAAGGTGACAAAGAAGTTAGCAGTGCATTACAAGATAACCAAGAAACTAGCAGAGCATTAGTAAAGAACTATTATGTTACAAAGGAGAGAGCTCATACATAATACTTAGTGACACTTATCAAAGCCTACACCACCTTAAAAGGCATCTAAACATGAAGCAGCAGAGTGTGAAGAAGAGAGAATAGCATATTCAAAGGCATTCGACAAATAATAGTGCAGTGAAACACATCCGAAGCACATCATGGAAGGAAGAAAGGAGGAGAACTAAAGGCTCCTAGAAATTAAGGTCAAACCTTCTCAAATATGTAGCGCTCTTCACTCTAACATTAAAGAGATGGTCAAACCAATCCACACTCATCATCTCAAGCACCAAAAGTTACGTATTGTAATTGTTATATCCAACTGAATTTAGAACCATTCAAGTATGGTGATAAAGGAGCTAAGGTAAGTAATTAATCTCATTTAATATTGCTTTAAAATAAAGGAGATATAAGGTTTTAAAATCAAGGATAAATTTTAAGATTATGAAAGCAAAATATATAGGAGATAACTTACCAAGCTAAAAAAATATTTGCAAATTAACATAGGAGATATAAGGAATTCTACTTGGGTTAGATTATTTAATATTTTGTAAATATTATTGTGGTCTATTTTTTCCAAAAATTAGGGAGTCATAAGGGTTACTACATAAAATTAATTTATTGGATATTAGATACACTTAAATTAATTCCCAAAGGGTTATTTAAAAGAGAGGTTTATCATAGTATTTCAAAGGTTGGAAATTTATAAAATTATTGTCTCAAACTTCTCAAAAGGAGACATAAGATCCAAAATTATAACCTCTTTAAAATTTGGAAAAGGTGCTTAGTTCAATAGGAGCAATAAGGGATATTAGAAGTTGATTGTTTTACAAAAATTTACAAAATCAACCAAATATTGGACTATAATTTACAAAAGCACTATATCTTATACAAGACATACTAGGGAGTCATAAGGTATTCTACAAAACTTGATAATATTAGCATCTATCAAATATTATCAAGTTACAAAATATAATCCTTCTTTAAAACCTAGAAATCCTTAAGAGTATACACTCACATTACTTGGGAGTCATAAGGAAGCCTATAAAACTAAGGATTAATAAAAGTTTTATCAAATCAAGATTATATTAATTGGGATTTTATAGACATTGAGTAGGGATTTATAAGGTAGACTACTCTATCCCAAAGAATACAGGTAATATAAACGACTACTAGCATGCTCAACAACACTCTTCAAATGGAAAAAGGAATGTCATGTAATGAATGTGAAATTTGCTTCAATAGAAATCAGTCTACAAGACATGAAAACATGTGGTACATTGACTCAGGTGCCAGTCATTATATGATATGAAATATACAATGGTTTGACTATCTTGAAAATGCTAAAGGCTACAGACTAAGAATTGTACATAGCCAAACTTATCCCATACATGGATATGGATGTGTAACACCAAGCATATCATTTCCAAATCTTCTACTACATAAAGTATTGTATGTTCCTGAACTAAAATTCAATCTCATATCAATAAGAAAATTAGTAGAAGATAACTATATGATCAACTTTGGATATATGTATGGAATCAATACATGTCTCATCATGCATCAAGGAGAAATAAAAACGATAGGATAAATTCATGGAAATGCATATATCTTGGATTCAATGAAAATATCACGAAATATTGTGATGTCTCATAATGATGCCAACATATTTTTAAAGGAACAAGTTCAAGAAAATGAATAACCAGTACATCACGAAGGAGGACATAGAAGAATCAAAATCAAGAAGATGAGAGGACAAGTGCACCATACTCTACTCAATCATCAGTATTCAGAACCAAATGAAGATACTTGCAAAGAAAATAATAAAGGTGGCTGGATAGAAGACAAGGATGATGAACCTAAACAAGTCAAATATCATTCAATGGAGGAAGATCCACATTAAAGACTAAATTCTTCAATATCCAAATAATGTAATATAGGGGGTGTTATAAATAGATTATATTACATCATTTGGATCATGTAAATGTACCTTTCTTGGTATATACTTAGGACATTAGATTACTTTAGGAGGAAGTTATCTAGTTACTTTATGCAATGTAACATATGCACAAGTTTCAATGTGCAAGCTATATATGTGTAAGTTGTCCCTTTCACAGCTAGGTAGAGTGTTGGTCAAGGAACCTATTTTAAAGGGCCATAGACATAGAGCATGATATAGCAATAGGAAGTAGTGTAGAATAGTGTGGTGTGATATAGTAGAGTGTGATGTAATGAAGTGTGATATGCTCAAATCTCATTCTTGAGTAATATATTTATTCATGGAGTGTTCATTTCCTCCATAGCTACTTTGTGTACATTTTCATAATTTCTATTTATAGTATATTTTTTGTCATCTCATAGATTTATTTTATGTCATATTATTTTGCATATTGTGATTGCTATCTCCCATTACTTTCTATATCAAAAGGTAACATCATTTATGTTTAAGGCTACAAAATCTAACAGTGGTATGAGAGCCATTGTGGATCAAAGGAAAGCCATAACTGATCACCATTGCTATTGTTGACTATTTGCAAACTGGACCAGCCATAGTGTGTTGTTGCATGCAAATACCGTCACAATAGATTTTTGATAGAAGTATCTCTAGGTAGAAGAATAGAAAATAGAGAAAGCCACATGATTTGGCTAGAGTTTTTCCACAAGAGTTGTAACATTTGTGAATACTAGAACTCAACATTGCATCCACTATATTGGCAATCCAACTAGTGAAGAATATATTCTTTAGAGTTATAATTTTTTTTTATTACCTCTAATATTTCATTACAAGAGAGAAATTTTTTTTAGGAGAACCATTGGGTTATTATCATCTAAGTTTTTCTTGTTTAAAAAAATTAACTCTCAAAAGGTGGGAAGCTTCCTACAACAGATAGAGAAGAACTTCATCTTCGTTGCCTGAAAGTCAAAGTTAATTTCCTCATGCAGGGATTGATTCTATGCTGCAAAAAAATAAGGATTAAATATTTGGAGGCCTAAGGAGAAAAGTCCCATTGAAATATTTGTATATTTAAGACTCCTAGTTGAAATATTGAGGAGAGATCTAGTGGCCAAAGGAAGCCACATTGAATATTGCAAATCTAGGAAGGAGGTCCTAGAAAGAAGACCCCATTGAAGATTGAAGAGACTCAAGGAGAAGAGTCCTAGAAAAATATTGGAGATTGGTGATCTCCATTGAAGACTGAAAACTTCACATTGAAGAAGAGGTCCATTGAAGGCCCTATTGATGAACTTCCATAGTGGAATATTGAGCATTGAAAATAACTAGCAAAAGTTCTATTACATATTTTAGTAGCAACAAATTCAGGAGATCCTAAAAGATCTCATTCCATAGTTGAATATTGAAGAGGCCAAGGAAGGTCTCATTAAATATTTTGAAGCTGCAATATTGAGAACCTTGGAGAGGTCTCAAGGTAAAACATGAAGAAGACTTGGTGAGCCTCATTGAAGGATTCCTCAGAAGGACTAATTGGAAAAATTACTACAAAAGAAGAAGCTAAGGAATTGGGACAATTATTGGAATCTGACAACAAGCCCAAAGGAGAAGGCTTGGTAAGAATATTGTCAAATCAAAAGGTAGTATTGAATAGATCTCAATATTGATATATTTTTTTATGAGGAGATCTACTTTGAAATCAGAATTCGACAAGAGAAAGAGATAGAAGAACCATAAAATTTGAGATATTTGGGGGTCATAATTGAAGGGTTCTTGATCAAACATCTTAGCTATGATTTGGGGAGAATCGTATCAAATTTTTGGGATTCAAGGATAATTTTTTAGTGATGGTATTGACTACCTTACAATCTAAACATTTTCATATTTAAGGATAGAAAAGACAACAATTTGGGCAGTGCTAGTGACTACTAAAGATCAGATTTTAGAGGCACATTATGAAGCACTATTTAAGCCATCATGTTATAGTATTGGGCAGCATATTAGTCAAGCATTGAAGCTACGAAAAGGTGAGAAAATGAGTTTTTTTAGATAGCCTATAAGATATACAATAACATTTACAAAAGGGAAGACATTGAGGTGAGTAGAATCACCATCATCTTCATCATATACAAGATTGAAATGCAACCAAAAGGTATAAAAGTTCATTAGTTGATCTTTTTATATTTGGATTTCTATTAAATTTTTAAAGCACCAATTACAAATCTTAAAGGTTGCATCATAAGTTTCATTTCAAGTCTTCAAAATGGTGCAAAATTTATAGTTTACAAGGATCAAACCTACACATAGAAGAAAATAGAAGTTAGGTATATTTCGAGAGAAAGAAACATATCAACATACTATTACTTATTCTAATCAAAAGAAGAATGCAAATTTTCATAAATCTATAGTGCAAATATTTAATTGAGAAGCTTGTATTTAAAATATAAAAATAGCCAACCAAGGAATATATTGCCAAATATTAAAGGCAATAGCAATATTAGTTTTATCTCACAAAAAATAGTGAGTTAAAGGTATATTTCATAAGAGCTCTTTTGAAGAAGAAAAAGGTAGTTTACTTGCAGAATATTGTGGCAAAGGAGTACCCACCAAAATATCAAGTATCACCTACAAAAGTTGGAGAAGAAAATAAGCCTATTAAGGAAAGAGAAACAATTGAAAGGAAGAAGAAAATCCAAGTCTAAGGTGCAATCAAAGACCACATTTCTAGAAAGGATTATTTGGGCATATTTGAAGAGGAATAAAAATAGTTTTTAAAGCTATCTTGAACAACATAATTGAATAGAAATACCAGCCAATTGAAGCTTATAGTTTGAATAAGATCAAGGCTCATCTTACAAGTGTAGGGGGACAATCATAATCTATGTATAAGAGTAATTCAAAGAGGACTATACAAGTGCTATGAAGAGGTAGATTGGACAACACTATAAAAATGTAACAAATTCTCAAGTGGACATCCTACAAACGTCATAAAGGGAATCCTGGGTAAGCATTAGAAAGAGCCTTATAAAGGCTCAAAAATCTAGTTATCTAAGGTGTGTAAAGACACCCAACAACACACCACTACTACCAAAGTTATCGCCTACACAGAGCACAAAAAAAAAAACTACAAAAGAGCTAATGCAAATGATAACATACAAGGATAGAGCAAACATCATAGTGCAAATGATTTATCATCACCAAGGAGGAGTGATTACCATTGAAGAAATCTAGAAATAGTCAGAATTGACGTCCAAAAGTATCATTGAAGATATCCTGAGTATTCTACCCAAGGAAAAGACATAGACAACAAGAAATATTACCAAGGAGTGAAAATTGAAAATGCATTAGGAAAGGAAATTGGACATGTCCAAAGTAGTTGGAAAAGACAAAAATCCATCACCACATGGAAGGAGTGGTTACATGCACTTTGGAGGAAGAATTCCAAATTGAAGAGTAAGTTTGAGCACCCAATATTATATCATAATATATCATATTTTACCAGCAATGGTAAGTGAAACGAGTGCTCAACATTAGATAAAATCATCATTGATAATGCTCCATATATGAGCACCCAACATGAAGAAATATAGTAGAAGCACTGCTAGCAGGAAATAATCATAGAAAGGGAAGGAATCAAGCACCACATGTCATAGACGTTGAGAGAAGATGCAATAAGAACTGTTTTCAAGAAGTTATAAAAGACAAGTGCCACTTGGCACTTCCATTCCAAAATATACCAAGATTAAGAAGGTACCCACATACGTAGCCTTTGGAAGAAAAAAAAGAGCATTGGAAGCAAGTGGAAAATGACTATTTCAAAGAGCACATAGAGTGAAAAGATAACCATCAAAGTAGACACGATTAATCACTAGAGAAGGATGAGTTTGAATGTAAGTTCAAGGTACATACAATGCACATAACAATTAAGGGAAAAGAGTGAGTTTACAACACATATTCAGTAAGATTTTTGTTGGAGAAAGAAATACAAATTAGCCCATCTACAAGTAGGAGAAAGTGCACAAGTAAGGTGAAGAGTAACGAGAGTAATAAACCTTACAAATAACATTAATTTAAAGAAACTTGCAAACCAGAATTAGGCATCAAGAAGGTGAGAAATATTCATAGTTATATTGCAAGTTTGATATCAAAGTGCACTATATATATTCTAGAGATATTAGTAATAGGAGTAATAAGGTGTTAATAAAAATATCTAGAGAGCATATTAGGAAATAAAGGAGTAAAACTACAAAAATTTACATTATTTCCATTACTTCAAGAACATTTGCAAACACTAAAACATAAGGAGATATAAGGATTAGAAAATTCTAGTTTGCAAATACTTATAATTCTAAAACTTCTAACTAGGGAGATATAAGGAATCATACTTCAATTGAATTTATAGAAGTTTAGCACCCTGATAAAACCCCAGGCCTTGATGGGTTTTCTCCCTGGTTACACCAGACCTTTTTGGATATCATTTGGCCTGACATTTATAATGCCATAATTGAGCTTTAGCAAACTAAATATATACCCAAAAGTATCAACTCCACTTTCATTGCCTTGGTTCTCAAAGGCCTGTTTGCAAATCTATGTCAGATTTTAGACCCATTAGTCTCTGCAATGTTCTTTAAAAAAATATCACTAAAGCTATGGCTACAAGACTCAAGGATATCCTTACTTAGATCATAGACCCTTGTAAAGGTATCTCTATCAAAGGAAGAAATATTACTGATGGTGTTATCACATTACATGAAGTCCTTCATTCTGCCAGCCTTAACAAAAAAGCTGCCATGTTTTTCAAAATTAATATGAATAAGACATTTGACAGAGTTAATAGAGATTTCCTGATTGCTTCCCTTCTCAAATTTAAATTTCATAAGGAATGGGTTGATCTTGTTCACAATTACATCTCTAATCCTTGGTTTTTAGTTCTAGTAAATGGATCTGCAGTAGGGTTTTTCCCTAGTAATAGGGGCCCCAGATAGGGATATCCCCTCTCCCCCATATTTTTTATCATTCTTTCTAAATCCTTAGATAGAACACTCATAAATTCTTACTCCAATGGCATAATTTTAGGCATTAAGACTGCATCCAGTTTAAAAGCCCTATATCACTAGCAGTTCATTGATGATACCATAATTCCTACTCATGCTTTTGTATGGGAACCAAAATCTATTAAGAGTATTCTTGATACTTATGAGGAGGTTATAGGTTAGAAAATAAATTATATTAAAAGAAAAATCTATTTCATCAACACTTCCCAAGAGAGACAAGCAAATATTACACGTATTTTTCAATGTGTTATATCTCAGTTACCTACTTAATATTTGGGCCTCCCTCTTTTCACCAGTGCTCTAAAGGAATACATGTGGAGTAATGTTATTGAGAGGATTAACAAAAAACTTGCAGGTTGGAAAGAGACCCTCCTCTCTCAAGCAACCAAAGCTACCCTGACAATGGCTTGTATCCAAAGTGTTCCTATTTATTTCATGTTCATCTTCAAATTTATTGCTACTATGCATGAAAATTGAGCAAATCCAGAAGATATTTTTGTGGGCAGGTGTCAAGGATAGAAAAAGATTTCATTTGGTCAGTTGGGACAAGGTGTGCTCCCCAAAACGTCAGGGGGGATTGGGTTTCCGAAGAGTTTTTAATATGAACACAACCTTGTTAGCCAAGCAAGCATGGAAGGTTTTCACCAACAACAACCTTGAATGGGTCTCAATTGTCAACAAAAAATATCTTCAAAACCATTTTTTTCTAGATGATGATATTCCCAAAGATGGGTCCACTTTTTGGAAATCAATTATCCAAACCAAATATCTTATTCAGAAGGGGATAAGGTGGCAACTAGGTACATGGAGTAAAATTAATTTTTGTACTGAAACATGGATTTCTCATCAACCACTTTTAGAGAAAAATAAAATTTCTATCTTATAGCCTTTCCTGGATACTTTATTTGGTAGCAAGGTTGAATATTTTATTGATATTTCATTGGATTCCAAATGTTGGAAATATTTTCATATTCCATGTGCTAATGGTTAAATATACGTTGTCTCAGAAGTTCTCAAAACCATCCTAAATGTAATAGTCATCCCCACTTGTAATTTCTCTGACTCTCCTTATTAGAAAAAAACTGATTCGGGGTTGTTCACTATTAAATATGCTCATGATATGACTATTGATTATCAAGTGGTCCATATCCCTTATGATCGAGTGTGGATTAAATACCCCATT